>JAKUCM010001241.1:0-116349 GCA_023374145.1 Lepidium sativum | reverse complement strand
TAAAAAAAATCGGTATTCTGTAAACGATGGGTTAGCGATTGAAGGTGTAGCCACCTCTAGCCATGTCGTGGTTGAGCTAGCTTGATAATTTGAGCGTCTAGCATTTGACCATTCTTAAACATCTTGCTTCGCTTGGGATAGCAATTCATGGGGAACTTTTCTAGTTCTCGAAAAGCAACAATCGTTTCTAGATTTCCAAATGTGGTAAATCAGCAATGGGAAAATTTTGACGTCCACGAAAACTGAGATTCTCCACATAAAGATAGTCAAGATTATACTCATGTTCAAAATTTCACTAGGCACTAGTCGGACGGTGGCATAGGACCTAGTGCGAAATCAATTAACTGGAGATTATACGAGGATTACGTAGAGATTTATTTTAGGGGTATTTACCATTATATATTAAATATCGTATAACAAATTTGAAAGATTAACGTGGCACACTTATATTTGGCTATATTTTTTATTTTTTTATTTTTTATTTAATAATGGATAAAATAGTCATTTCTTTTTCTTCTTCTTCCTTTACACTCTCGAATTCTCTATAACCCTAAACGCGGGACGCTTTTTTGGAGTGATTTTATCAACATTTCTTCTGTAATGTCTAAAAATCATGAATCTACCAATACAATTTTGATTTTCAACATATAATAAGAAAAAAAACTTGAGTTGTTTCAAACTTTCTGTTTAGTCGGCCGTCTAGCGCGTGTTTTAGAACACTAGATTATATATTATTGAGTTCCCAAAAAAATCTCTATGGGATAGGGGATAAACGATGGTGCCCAAGTTTGAACTGTTGGGGGACACTAAAAAAGGACATGATTAATGGTCTCTTCATATGCCCCACATCTGCTACATCTAGAGTCACTTTTGATTTCCTGATTATTCAGGTTATGCTTAATTGCAGTACATCCTGATAAGGTTTTCCATATAAACTGTCTTATTTTATTTGGATAACCCAGTTTTCAAATTTTAGATTGCAATGCCCAAAATTTTGGTCCATGTCTACCAATTTCAAGCAGAGAGTTTCTCTCATCAGTAGTATATCCAAATTTTACTATATAATGACCGGTCTTTGTATAATGCCAACCCCCAATAATCTAGTCTTATCCTTCTTGAAATAGGTATTCCCATAACTAATTGGACATTATATAGATAAAATATTATCTTAGTAAAATCTCGCGCCAAGATTTGGATTGAGAATCAATGAATTGATCAACAGTAAATGGATAAATATTCGTATATGTGCCGATTGTCGCTTTTATGTGAATATTAGGAATCCATGGGTCTCTCCAGACCGCATAGACCTACCATCACCAATGTTTATAATTAATCATTTCTTAACAAGTGACCGAGCTGAAGTAATGCTTCTCCACCCGTAAAAAGGGTTTGAATTTGTTTTTGGTGTCAATGAGCATTGTTTTTTATAATATTGACCTTGCATGACTTGGGAAAATAATGAATCAGGATAATCTATTAAGAATTAATGACTCAACTACTCCACAATTATACACTGTGACTTAAATACTCTTCAAAAAGTTTGAAAAAATAGTGTGGGAAAAGTCACAAAAAGAAGGACTTGTCCACTTATTTACAAAATATCTACTAAAAAACTACTGAAAATAAATGCGAGAAAGAAAACTTTTGAACTTCTTCTTCCTTTTTTCTTCTTCTATTTTTGTAACTTCCATTCTCTTCTTTCGTGACATTTTATTTTTCTTCTTATTCTTCTCATCTTCTTCTTCCTCTTAAGAAGAGATTTGATCAAATCAACACGTCTTTGGCTTGAGGAAGTTATGTCACAATAGAACTTGATAAATGAATGCCTCCTTCATGTGTTGGAGACAAAATCATTGGAGGTGGTGATGGCCTTGGCAGAGTTTAAGAACTCTGTTGTGGGTGAAAGTTAGTTTCGTGGAATATATTCCCGAGAAAAAGGTGTTGAGGCTTTAGTTAGGCATAAAGTGTACGTAAGAGTGTACTTGATTATGATTGAACTGTATCAAAGACTCAATTATGTTGTATGAATTGGATATGTATGGAGGGGACTTTGTTAACTTTGTGGCAGAGTTTGGTAGTCTTTGTTGATAACGTGATATAGACATGAATAATGTTTCCTTTATCTTTCTTTGGTGTTTTGTTTTGACTGTGGTAGTTCGTTTACATATCTTATAAATACGTATGAGCTAAAATATGGTAGAGATTTGTGGAGTTAATTGTATTAACTCTATTATGTTTTTTGTCGAGAAGGAAAAGTTATATGAGGAGCAGTCAACCTCACAACCTTTGTCCCCAACATTAGCACCCTCTGAAAATGTAGAGGTAAGCTTGGTAGAGCTTGGTTGATTTATATAATCGTTTGGTAGATCTTTGGTGGAGTTTGGTAGAGTTTGAATGACTTACTATTTAACGTGAATTGTTTTGCAAAAGGTTCAGATCTCTGAGGAGCAACAAACCTCACAACCTTCCCCAACATTAACACCCTCTAGAAACCTAAAGGTTAGTTTGGTAGAGCTTGGTGGATTATGGTAGAGCGTGGCAGACTAACTATATTACTTGTTTGATTCCAAAAGGAAGGGATCGTTGAGGAGCAGCAAAGCTCACACACTCTTTCCCCAGCATTGTGGCTTCCTAATAATCCGCAAGTTATTTGGTAGCTCTTAATTGTTGGTAGAGCTTGGCGGTTTTGGTTGTGCTTACATTGTTTTCCTTTATGCTTGCAAAAGGAATGGATGGTTGAGGAGTTGGAAACCTCTGACCCTATGTCCCCAGCATTGAAAATTGTTAGGAACCTAGAGGTTAATAGTCAAGAGAATTTTCAGTTCGCCATCATAAGTCTGCAGAAGATAGCGAATGTCAAATTTTGGACAAAGCAATCGAAGCCAGTCAAAACAACGACTGGATATGTATGGAGGATGTACTGCCCAAAACATCTAGACCACGTACCCTCGCTATAAACCATGTATTTTGTTTGCTAGAATTTGAAGACTATGTAGTTTAGCTTGGTGGGAATATACTAGATATTGGCAAAGTGCGGTGGAATTTTGTAGAGTGCAATAGAGCTAAGTATTAGTATGGTGAACTTTGGTAGAGTGTGGTAGAGTTAAGTATTAGTGTGGTAGACTTTGGTAGAGTGTGGTAGACGTTGGTGGATATTAGTGGAGTTTAGTTGAAGTAATACTTAATGTAATAGACTTTGGTGGATTTTGAACTGACTTTGTTAGACCTATGTAGTTTAGTTTGGTGGAGGTATAGTAGATATTGACAAAGTGTGGTGGACATCGGTAGAGTATGGTAGAGTTAAGTATTAGTGTGGTGGACTTTAGTAGAGTGTGGTAGACGTTGGTGGAGTTCGATATGGAGGTTGGTTGAGGTAATACTTAATGTAATAGACTTAAGTGGAGTTTGAACTGACTGTATTAGACCTACGATTTTTCTGTCTAACTGATAGAATAATGTGTTTTTTTGAATTCAGAAGTCCCCGTTCGAAGGAAGTTCTGTTATTAAGCGCCTCATAGATGATGACATAGAGCCTAACTCATACAATCCATTCAGACCAGTATGAAAGCACAAAGTGAATAAAATGTGTAACCTTATAAGACGTGAATTGCAAGTCCTTGATATTCTCTGTTTAAACAATTTTTATGTACAAATTTTTACAATTTGGTGTTTCCAAATTAGGATAACTCGATGCATGACGTCAGTCCTTTAGCTGAGTATTATCTCCAGTTGATGATGCCTAGATGTTTGTGACCAGAAGATCAATACAGATTGTTAACATGTAAATTCCTTGAAGTTTGCTTGTCTTACTTGGTAGACTTTGGTTGTGTTAATATTATGTTATCTTTTTTGCAGCATATAACTAGCGGTATGAATATGTTCCTTCAAAGATATATACAGACTCCATCTGCGTATTAGAGTGATAGAATACCGTTCCTTGAACATATCATATGTCATTTCTGGTGTACGCAGTACAAGCCCCTCACAGTAAACCCCCAAAAGTATATCTTTAAAGATTATATGCTCCAAATGTATTATGGGAGAACCCATGTATGATGCCCAACGAATAAGCACTGGTTTCAAAATATTGACATATTGTATGTTTCTCATAACATCAACAATGTCCATTGGGTAGTGGTGGTGATTGATTTACTTAAAGAGACCATTAAAATCTATGATCCTGTCATCTCAGCTGTGTCGTATCAACTATTGATTGACTCAGTCAAGTAATCTTTGTAGGCAACTGAATGGTTGAGTTATCGTAGATCTTGGTAGAGCGTAGTAGAGTATGATGAAATGTGGTTGAGTTATGGTAGATCTTGATAGATCTTGGTTAACTTCTATAAAGTGTGTGATTGAGTTATGGTAGAGTTTGGTAGATCGTAGTAGATCCTAGTAGATCCTAGTAGAGCTTGGTTGATATTTGGTAAAGAAATGTAGATTTTTCTTATAAATGATTACGTTTTTTATGCAACCAAGCCGTACGTGATGTTGGTTCCATATTTGCGTAGGAGAATGCTAGCTCTGGAGATGCAAAAAATGGTTAAGATGAAGGCTAACACTATCATTAGGGTGAAAGGGACCCTAGTCAACTACCAATCTGGTGATTGTGACATTTCACGCTAAAGTTTATTGAGTGTTTAGCCCTTGGACTCGGGTTTAAGGGAGTAAATAATAAGTTCGTCCCATTTATCCATATTAAAGTCAGCGTTGACGTCATGGATGAGCTTCCACTACCAGAGACAATTTTATCCACAGATCTGCATCCGCGTTCGGATAAAATTTATTAGGAGGTATTGATTACAACGACGCATGGGTTGTTTTTGGAGTGGTAGAGTCACCTTTGTATTGGTAGATCTTGGTAGACTTTGTATAAGTAATTAAATTTGTATAACAAATACTCTCACATGACCAATATTTTATTATGTATATGATGGTCCTATGAAAGTATATCAAAGTTAATTTTATTTCGTAATGGAAGAAATTTGGTAATGTATTAATATAACAAAAGTTTTCCTACTAAAAAACAAGATTTAAATTGAATAGATTTTGATATTAGTAGAGGTTGGAAAGATTTTGATGTAGCTTCTGGTACCTAACACATAACATGAATAATAAGAGTTTAGTCGATCTTGGTAGAGCTTTGTTGACTTTTATGAAGTGTGTGGTTGAGTTATGGTAGAGCTTTATAGATTCAGGTAAACTACGATGAAGTGTATGAGGATGGTTCCATATTTGCTCCAGAGATACATAAACAGTTTAAGGCAAAGGCTTACACTATCATTAGGTAGAGTTCGGAAAAATTTGGATGTACCTTCTGGTTGACCTTACACATAACATGGATAATAGTGTTTGGAAGATTTACAATATGGGGTAAAATAAACCTAACAAATTCAAAATTGGACGTCTACTCTACATGTTCAAGCATTATGTCCCACACTTTTACATTGCGAACAAGTCGTCACTTTTCTTAAGTGTTTTGCCTCTAATGAACACTCAAACCAACCTTTCATCCGGGAGTTTTTTGGCCTACCAGTTTGGTTACGTACGACATCAGGTAAACAAATTTTACTAGCCAACTCTTCAAGTATTGGAAATGTTGCATCTCTTGGCATCACACATTTGGTATATGCATAGTACAAGTAACTCGTACATTTGGCTTACCAGTTTTTTGGCCTACCAGTATAATAGTAAGGATTTGTGAGCTCGATCTTCAAACGTTATCACGCTTCTGATGCGGCTAAGGCGTGTACACAAGGTATGATTAATGTCTGTCTGAAATGATGGCCAACTTTTTATCATCGGGAATGACGCGGTGGAGTTGTCGAAAAAACCATTCTCAGGATTCATCATTTTCAGTATCAACCACACCAAAAGCAATATGAAAATATTGAAATTCTTGTCTTGCATTGTTGTAGTGAGAATAATTCTTTTATATTTTCCTTGTAAAAACGTTCCATCACAACAACAACTTTCCTCATATACAGAAATCCTTTGACTTTTGCATTGAATGCAATGAATAGAAACTTGAACCTATCATCTCCATCTACTTCTAGCTTGATAAGTATTATTGGATTTCCTTGTCTAATCTGATACAAATCCGAGGGAAGTTCTTCAAAACTATTCACTAAAGTTCGTGTAACTAGAGTTTGGGATTCCCTTAAAGTATGATGTGCATTCAAATACTTCATCTGCACAAAGAGACAAAGTTAAAACTCAACCAAACATTATTACGTATATCAAACCTAACTAAACCAAACTCAACCAAAGTCTACCATGTGCATATACCAAACTCAACTAAACACTACCAAAAGTCAACCAAAGTCTACTAAAGTCTTCCAAAGTCTACCACGTGCTAGTTTAGCTATGCCAAAGTCTACCATGAAGGAACTTATACCTTCAAACTGAAAAATTTGTTCAGTGATTGAGCAACATGAGTGGGAATAATAGAAGGCCCAACACCACCAACAAAATAAGAGTATAAAAGACAAAGAATATCGGGTGTTACTTAACGTGCCCGAGATGTCTTCTCTGTAATTGAGCAAGCGTGTTCTCTATAATATATCTGAATATATAAATACAGACATTTAGTATCATGGCGTGAAGCACAGACTCTCCAGGTGCAGTTTTGAACCCAACACCTCACAACCAATGATATCCTCAATGATGATACAACATCGAAGTGAAACCTATGTAAAACAGAAAATGTCTTCAAACTTGACTCCATATCGTCTTTTGTGGAATAAATTTGTCCAACAACTAATTGAAGTGAACTCATTTCGATGTCTAAGTACTCATCATTAAATGTCAAATCTCTTTTCTTATGAGGAAGATTTTTTCTATCCTCTTTTTTGCACTTCCTCGGAATACTCATGAAGTCTTCATCAGTAGAGCTTGCACCATCTACATCATTTCACTAGTCGAGTCTCATCTCTGCTTCCTCATCATAGTCAACATGTTCATCTTCTTGTTTGAAAGTCTACCAAGCTCTACTATATGTTGAATTAACTCTATAAAATGTTGAAATAAATTGTTCAAAGGAAGGCTCGCATTTAGCCTCAAATGTTACACTTTCTTCCACAAGAACATGAGATCTCTTTGAAGTCTCCACACAAAGACGAATTGACTATTTAGAAATTGTTGCACATACCCACGTAATTGTCTCTCGTTGGTCATGAAGATAGGAGGTGTATCTTGTGGTAATGCATGCATGAATTCATTTGATATGTAACTCAGTTTTACCTTGTGGATCTGTTGATTTAAATTGAAATCTTCATGCACTATTGTCACAAACTTATCATAACGCACATATTCACTCAATTTTATGATTTTACAACCATGAGAAGTATATACTCGAAAGAACCAATGATTTTGGTCGAATTTTTAACTCCTACAAACTAAAACAATTTGATCCATATATCCAAAACCAAGCAAAAGAAGCTTAAAAGATAAGGAATAAGGTAAAGCAACAATGGTGATTTGTGTTTTAATGGTGTTTTGGCTGCATAGAGTTAGAGAGAAAAAAATGTAGGTGATGCAATAATTAAGGGATAAATGAGTCATCTTTATCAAACTCTACCACACTAATGTATTTAACTCTACCACACTATCTATTAAAACTCTATCAAACTCTACACACAATGACGAGCTCAACCACACTCTACTATATAACTCCGCTAAACTCTACCATACTAACATAACTAACTCTACCAAACTCTACCACACTATCTAATAAAACCCTACCAAACTTTATCACATAGAGGACGAGCTCGACCATACTTTACCATATAACTCTGCCAAGCTCTATTACACTAGCATCGCTAACTCCACCAAACTCTACCGATTATCAAATAAAACACTACCACATAGCGGACGAGCTCGACCAAACTCTACAATATAAATCTACCAATCTCTACTACACTACCATCACTAGCTCCACAAACTCTACTACAAAGGGTCCAAAGTCTACTAAAATCTACCAAACTTAAAAAACCTCAAATGCTTTATCTCAATCAAAATGACTTCCTAATTACAAAAATTTAGTATAGTTTTTATTCGACAGTGCTTTGTGAAGGTGAATTATGGTGCGGTTGAATTTGGTGTAGCTTGTTGAGCTTATGATGACATGATGGCAGATCTATGCGACTGATGCGCATTGACGTGAAATAATTGTAGTCATTATGAATAATTGTAAAATATTTAAGTCATTATCGTATAATTTTAGAGTACTTAAGTAATTCACCCATCTATTAATCTCCAAACTTCTTTTGCAAGGAGTGCTGAACTAAGCTTTTCCAAGATTAGGAAGCGTAAACCACCTTCCATTTCGAGACTACATAATTTTTTCCATTTCATTCAGTGTATTGTTTTTGATATTTCACAATTTGACCATCAAAAATTTGTTACACTTGAGTTGAATTTATGCTATGTTTCATCATTCAGATTCGCAAGCTTTTACATTTATTTATTTTGTCGACAAAAGACATCAAACTAATTTCTATATACTGATTTTTTTTTGGTAACTTAGAAGTTCTTTAATTTTATGGGAGGAGTCTAGACTATTCTATTGAAGAGCTGCAGTTCATGATAGATTTTTTCTTCGGTATTCAAATGGATAGTAAATATATGTCTATATTCATGTAAGGAATGTCTAAAACAAAGCTGCAGATATATATGTCTCGAACATATCTCTTACCGGAAGACTACAACTGCTTAGACCTATATACTATTTATTCTTCGTTTTCTTATATTTATTTATAAAATACAATAGAAGTTTAAATTCTCGCGTTCTTTTTTTCCTCGTAGTAGTGGGCAGATTACACTATCTTCTAAATAATAAATGTATAAGAAACCTAATAATTACCTGATTAACAAAAGAATATAAAAGCGACAAATAGCATTAGTAGTCACCGACAGATTTATTAACGTGTTGAAAGCCCATGTCTTTTATTCTTTTCTTTCGACGTGTACTAATTCGCAACAGTCCATTTTGGATGAAATATATATACATAATTTATTTTGTTTTATTTATATTTTATTTAAGAGCAAAGAGGTTCGAGTGGGTGATGATGTCGTGTGTGTGAGGTATGACGCAGTGTACCACAGTCTATTTCAGTCGTTGGAACAAACTAACATTTATGTAAGTGATATCATAACTTATGTTGATTTTTTGTTATTTTTCTACAATTATAGCCAACATTTAATTATATGCATATATATGTTAGGTTTTTTATCCATTACAAACACTTGTTTTTTTATCAGATTCATGTGACTGGTTTCCTTGCTAATATCTTTGTCATCTAATATTTTTGTCCTTTTTAATAAATATTCATACCTAATATTGATTCAGTGTATCATTCTAAATAAAGGATTAAATAGTCTTATATGTTATAAAATCTTTTCAATTTTTTATACCTTATCTAAATAATGAAATGTGTATCTTATTAGTTATATGTAAATTCTATTCCAAATAATTCCACTGAAAAATGCTGTCTATTAGCTACACAAAGTAGCAAAATTAAATTTAAAATTTTCTTTAAAATGCATCTAGAAATACAGTGAAGTCAACTCTGAAGAGTCGTATCGCTTTGTCTACCATTAAAACGACCACGTGTCTCATTCTGTCCAACTAATAAAACCATGGGTCCACTGTAACAGATAATTCTGAGAAGCATTTGATTACTACCCATTCTCATTTCTCTCCCACCCTTACGCCTTTATAACTTGCTTCTTCCCTCGGCTACTATACCCGCGTCTTCCTCACTCTACAAATTATTAATTAATCATTAATTTTATTAATTAATCGTTAATCCTTCTCGTTAATCTTCTTCACCCGCCATTACGAAACAAAGACGACGACGATGATGCAATGCGTATACGCCTGAGCTGAATTCTACGGTAAAATCGCTACTTTAATCTAAGCAGTGAAGCAATAAATTATCATTGCTAAAAAGCGAAAGCGAAAGCAACAGATATCTATCTTCTTAAATTTTAAATGCGAATATAAATTTGTGTAGGTTTTGCTATTCTTATCATCGGAAATGCAGTAACACAAAGCGGCGAAGCAACAAGTGATTGATTCGAGAGAGTTGAATCAAAAGGATGCTTATCTGTATCTACAAGCTAAATCGTGTTTATATATAGATATTTTAAAAGAGAATCAACGAATCGCACCAATCGATATTCCAAAGGAGTAGAATTGAACTAGATTACGGTAATCGCAGGGAAAATGGTTAGACAAAGGAAGATGGAGATGATTTCTCTTCTTCTTCTTGAGTTAATGGTGGCGGCAATAGCGGCGAATGTGACTTACGACCACCGTGCTCTTGTAATCGACGGTAAACGGAAGATTCTGATCTCAGGCTCCATTCATTATCCTCGAAGCACTCCTGAGGTAATACTTGCATTGTTTTCGCATGTGTATGTATGTGTCGATGACAGGCTGTATAACAAACTGTTAGATATTTTTATTTATTTATATTTTTTTTGTTGTTGTTGTAGATGTGGCCAGACCTTATACAGAAATCTAAGGACGGTGGTTTGGACGTTATAGAGACTTATGTTTTCTGGAGTGGACACGAGCCCGAGAAAAATAAGGTTCGTTTTTTTTTTCTTTCTACTGATTGAAAATTATCTTTGTCTCTGATTCTGAAAGTCTTTTGTTTTTTTTTCTGGACAAATTTTGCAGTATAATTTTGAAGGAAGATACGATTTAGTGAACTTTGTGAAGCTTGTAGCTAAAGCTGGTCTTTATGTTCATCTACGAATTGGTCCTTACGTCTGTGCTGAATGGAATTACGGGTAATCGGCTTTTCCGCTTAAAACTTTATTTTCGTATTTGATATCTTTACTTTTTTTTTAATGATGATTTTGTGTAACAGTGGTTTTCCAGTGTGGCTCCATTTCGTTCCTGGAATTAAGTTTCGAACAGATAATGAGCCTTTTAAGGTATGTTTAGGTGATGTGTCCTTTTTTATGTATGTTTTGTAAATGTATAATGTAGCTGTTAAATATGGCTATGGTTTGTTTACAGGAAGAAATGCAGCGATTTACCACCAAGATTGTTGATTTGATGAAGCAGGAAAAGCTCTATGCATCACAAGGAGGTCCAATCATTCTCTCGCAGGTTGTCACGTAAAAAATATTTTTCTAAGGCATCGTCTGCCTACTATTGTAACATCTTTCAGGATTCTCAACTTCTTATTAGAATATTTTCTTTTTGGATTACAGATTGAGAATGAATATGGAAATATTGATTCAGCTTATGGTGCTGCGGGTAAAAGTTATATCAAGTGGTCTGCTTCTATGGCTCTTTCACTCAAGACTGGAGTACCCTGGAACATGTGCCAACAACAAGATGCTCCTGATCCCATGGTGAGTTTCTAAGATTCTATTCTACGACTTAGTCTTAGTTATGGAGAATCTTGCTCAATATAGTACCAAATTCTTAAATAGGAAAGTGTGTCAAATTTGTGGTAGTTAGCCTTGCTGATTGAGACTTTATTGCTCTTTTTGTTTGCTATTCTTGGTAGATCAACACATGCAATGGTTTCTACTGCGGACCAATTACTCCTAACTCAAACAATAAACCCAAGATGTGGACAGAGAACTGGAGTGGATGGTAACTCTCTTGGATTTTTACCATAGTCATTAATTTCTTAAGTCTCCAAAACTGGTATCTGATTCACTTTCTAATATAACCGGCCGACCAGGTTCCTTGGTTTTGGAGATCCTTCCCCCTACAGACCAGTTGAAGATCTTGCATTTGCAGTTGCACGGTTTTATCAACGAGGTGGAACTTTCCAGAACTATTACATGGTAATTTTATGAGAAGCCAATTGTTTCTCTATTAAGTTCCACTTTCTCGTTGATATAAATTACTTGGCTAGAGTTACGGACAAGGCAATACTCAAAAGCTTGTAAATTAAGTTGTTTTTGTTCTTATCCTTGTTCAGTATCACGGTGGAACAAACTTTGATAGAACTAGTGGAGGACCCTTAATCTCTACTAGTTATGATTATGATGCTCCAATTGATGAGTTATGGTACGGATTCACTACTAAGTTTCTTTGTTTTCCTCTTCGATATATAGTTACAAAATGTGTGGATTACTGAAGCCGTGATCTATTTTGTTGCAGGACTTCTTAGACAACCAAAATGGGGACACTTACGAGATCTACACAAGGCTATTAAGCTTTGTGAAGAAGCGTTGATTGCCACAGATCCAGCAATTACTTCTTTGGGTTCAAATTTGGAGGTAACAATAACTTCATGCCGGGGCCTGACTTGAATATGCATTGATGTTGTTGTTGTCTTGTTATCTATAGACAGGAACTGGTAGATTCTCAGTTGTATGATATAAAATTAAACTATCTTCACAGGCCTCTGTATATAAAACAGCATCTGGATCCTGCGCCGCATTTCTTGCAAATGTGGCACGAAATCTGATGCAACTGTGACTTTCAATGGAAAATCATATCACTTGCCTGCATGGTCTGTAAGCATTTTACCGGATTGCAAGAATGTAGCTTTCAACACAGCAAAGGTTTAATAACATCTTAAATCTGTTAAGCTTATCACTATACTTATCATATTGCCTGTAGGAACAACTGACTAATTTGGATTAGCTAATTGCATGTCTAGATCAATTCTGCAATAGAGTTGACCCCATATTCTCGTCAATCATTGAAGCCCGATGGTGGTTCATCGGCGGAGTTAAATTCACAATGGAGTTATACTAGAGAACCTATTGGAATTTCTAAGGCCGATGCATCCTTGAAACCTGGATTACTAGAGCAGATAAATACAACAGCTGATAAAAGCGATTACTTGTGGTACTCGCAAAGGTAGAGTAGGCCTGAGTCCTTTTCTCACTAAATTCTCTTCCTGCAAAGTCTGCATGGTTTTCTTATACCAATTTCCTCCATTCTTTATGTAACTTAACAAAACTTTTCTATATGTAATAACCTAAAACAGGATGGATATTAAAGGCGATGAGACTTTCCTTGACGAAGGGTCTAAAGCCGTCCTTCATATTGAATCCCTTGGTCAACTGGTCTATGCTTATATAAACGGAGAACTTATCGGTATATATTTTACTCTGAGTTTCCACAGGCCAGTTGGATTTAAGCTTACCATTTGAGTTTCCTAACATTACCAATGATATGCGTTGCATACACAATCTGTTGTTGCAGGAAGCGGAAATGGTAGACAGAAGATTTCCTTGGACATCCCTATTACTCTTGTACCAGGAAAGAATACAATTGATCTCCTTAGTGTGACTGTAGGGCTTGCGGTACGTTCTCTTAGTTTCTAATCTGCAAACCATTTTTTGGTTTGAGATAACTTGTACTGGATGCTCCAATAGAAGAATTCCTCAAAATTACTGCAGAGGGTGTTTACTAGGCAGGATTAACTAGACCAATTTAATTAACTTATTCCTCAGAACTATGGAGCATTTTTTGACTTAACGGGAGCAGGAATAATCGGTCCTGTGACAATTAAAAGCGTAAAGAGTGGTAGCTCAATTAATTTAGCTTCACAGCAATGGACTTATCAGGTGCGTTACATTGACTATGGATTTGATATGAATCTACTACAAGCATCTCTTGTCATATTTATTGCTCCGACCTCTGGCTTTCAAATTTTAACGGTTTGTGATTAATAGGTTGGACTTAAAGGGGAAGACACAGGCTTAGCAACTGGAGATTCTTCTGAATATGTTTCAAAGTCTCCCTTGCCCACTAAACAGCCACTGATTTGGTACAAGGTGATGAGAATACACCAATGAAACCACAAGACAAAATTTCAAAAACATTATATTGTCACCCTCTAACAAAAGCTTGTTACCTTATGTAGACAACCTTTGATGCTCCTTCAGGGAACGAGCCAGTAGCGATAGACTTCACAGGTACAGGAAAGGGCATTGCGTGGGTGAACGGGAAGAGCATAGGTAGGTACTGGCCAACCAGTATTGCACGAAACAGCGGTTGCACTGATTCATGTGATTATAGAGGATCTTACCGTGCAAACAAGTGCCTGAAGAACTGTGGAAAACCTTCACAAACATTGTAAGTACTAACAATCTTACATCTCTCCACTGAATTGTTACATTCGCTTTTCTTATTCTTCATATTTTGGTTCGTTTGCAGGTATCATGTACCTCGCTCGTGGCTAAAGCCGAGTGGGAACATACTAGTTCTATTTGAAGAGATGGGAGGAGATCCGACACAGATATCATTTTCGACAAAACAAAAGGAGAGCAGTCTGTGTCTGACGGTGTCACAGTCTCATCCACCGCCGGTGGACACATGGACTTCCAACTCAAAAAGAAACCGAAGCAGTCCTGTTCTTTCCTTACAATGTCCCATCTCCACTCAGGTTATATCTTCTGTCAAATTTGCAAGCTTCGGTACACCAAAAGGTACTTGCGGTAGTTTCAGCCACGGCAGTTGCAGCAGTTCTCAGTCTCTCTCTCACGTCCGAAAGGTCTTGATCTCATATCCCTTTTTTCTCCTTCCCTTTTATTTGACTTTCAAACTCCCTCAATATATTGACTTTTGAGTGTCACACGTGGCAGGCATGTATTGGATCTAGGAGTTGCAAGGTTGAAGTGTCGACCAGAGTCTTTGGAGAACCATGTCGTGGCATCGTCAAGAGCTTAGCTGTTGAAGCTTCTTGTTCATGAATGCACTCCGGTTTCTTCACCTCTGCAGATTTGATATGATTTTTAAGAAAATGTAATTTTTGAAAATAAAGGCAAAATGAATTTGAATAATAATTAAGTCTTATGGGTCTATTGATCCAATATTCATAGGTTCTTACTCCGAAATAATGAAAAAATACGGGAATGAATTATGAGAAGATGAATGAATCAAAGACAAACAAATCTAATATTTTGAGTAATTTCAGAAAAAGAGATGTCCAAAAAAGTTTGATATTTTTTTTAAAAGTGAATTACTAAACTAGTCTTTGTGACACTTAATTGACAACAATAATCCAAAAATATGTTTATTAGAATTCTATTTTTTCGCTATTTTAATACCGGTTTACCCCTCTTCCTTTTTTTGTTTTTTTTTGAAAACGGCATAGTAAGCAAAAACCATAAACCATCACAAACAGGTCACCGATCATAAAGTAATTCTCTTGCCCGACGGGGCAAAGAATCCGCTTTATGATTGAATGACCTCGGAATGACTGCCAATGAGAAAACCAAGAAAGAAGAGCGTAACCGCACGAACATCTCCTGGTTGGAATGAAAGCAGACCAACTTTCCGGTTGATCTAGGATCCTCACCACCGTCTCACAGTCTGTCGACAACTCCACTTCTAAGACGTGAAGGGCCACCAAGGATTCCATCGCTCATACCACTACTTCCACCTCCGCGTGTGTAGCTGAAAGACATCTTGAAACACCCTTGGCTCCCTCTTGTTCTTCACCCACTGAATCTGAGAAGCAATACCAACCTAAACCAGAAAACCGGTTGGTAATCTTCCAGGACGCGTCCACAAAGCACTTAAAGCCCGTAAACTGCATATTAGCTGTGGTAGGGAAAACAAGGTGAGATTTTCTGACAGAAATCCTTATCAAAGGAAAGCCAGTACAATGTGACACCCCTAAACATGCCGAGGACCATTCTGCATAATCAGCTCTGGGAATAAATTCAAATTTGACCATCTCGCCGGTCTCGGATTCGTATCTGGTATCCACGAATCATACCACACCTTAATTGTTCACCCGTTTCCAATTCTCCGAATACCACCCTTGTCCACCAAACTTCTGGCAGAAATCAAACTGCGCCACCCATATGAGGGTAAGCCCTTCAGGTGTACCTCTAGAAGACATTGATCCTTATAATACCAACCCTTTAGCACATTTTCTAATAGAGAATCCGGATAATCTAAAAGGTGCCAGAGTTGTTTAGCCAACATTGCCGTGTTAAACTCCTCCAATTTCTGAAAACCCAAAACAGCTGCTATCTTAGGTTTGCACAATGCCCCCCACTGACGCCAATGTATTCCGCCAGACTCACCTGACTGACCCAGACCACCAGAAATCAGCTATTGCCGAGATTAAGCTCTGGACGATTCCCCGGGGCAGCCGATAACAAGACATTACATATGTTGGTAAAGTTGAGAACAGACTTAATCAACACCTCTTTCCAAGCTTTAGATAAAAATCTAGTCGACCAATTACAAATGCGGGCTTGTAGCTTTTCCCGTACAAAAGAAAAACTTTTGTTTTTGCGCCCCCTAGATTTTCTGGGAGACCTAAGTACGTACCCATGCCTCTGAGCCTGGTGATCCCTAATACATGTTGAATCTCCGATTGTATCCGCTCCAGTACCGCATGGCCAAATTGTATAAATGATTTCTCGAAATTGATTTGTTGACCGGAAATCAGTTCATACTCCTTTAAAATCAATAAAATTTGTCAGGCTTCGTCTACAGTTGCCTTACAAAAAAAATAAACTATCATCTGCAAACAAAAGATGCTAGATAGGCGGACTCGCCCGAGCTATGGATAGCCCTGTAAACAAATTATGTTTCTCAGCCACCCGTAATCTACAAATTAACCATTTTGTACATAGTATAAATATGTAAGGTGATAGAGGATCCCCTTGTCTGAGTCCCCGCTTAGGAATAATACAACCCCCCGGGATACCATTAATAAGCACTGAGTATTCAACTGATGTTAGACAAAACATTATGCAATTCAACCATTTTTCACAAAAACCCATATGACAGAGTAGGGCTCTGACAAAATTCCATTCAATCCTATCGTAGGCCTTACTCATATCAGTCTTGATAGCCATATACCTACCTCTAACTGAATCATTTGTACGCAGGGCGTGGAACATTTCATGTGCAATCAATATATTATCAGATATCAATCGTCGAGGAATAAAAGCCGATTGAGTTTCCGAAATCAGCTTTGGCAAAAATCTCTTTAACCGTAAACTTATAACCTTAGATATCAACTTAAAACCAACATTACATAAACTGATTGGTCAAAATTCAGTCATTTTCGTTTGATGCGCTAGTTTTGGAATCAGACAAATATTTGTCTTGTTCAAACTTCTCTAAAAAAGCCCTTGTGTTAGAAAATTGTTAACCAAAATTAATAAATCGGGCTTTACCATCTCCCAAGAGTATTGGAAAAACAAAGCAGTCATACCATCCGGACCCGGTGACTTCCCCAGATCCATCCTAAATAACTTTTTCCTCAGTTGCCACCCGCATCAATCATTGATTATCAATATCAGTTATCTTGGACTAGATAATATCACAATTTATCCTTGGTTGCCCAACACTGGTGAATAAGTCCCTAAAATAATGTGCCGCTTCCCCAAATAAATCCTCATATTTGGTTATCCAGTCACCTTGCGAATTCAGGAGACCAACGATTCTATTTCTTGCTCTACGTTGCTGCATCTGGGCATGAAAAAACTTAGTGTTCTCATCGCCCTCCAATAACCATTGATTTTGACTTTTTTATTTCCAAAAAGCTTCCTCCTCCAAATAGGCCTTTTTCAATTTCATTGTTGCCTCAAAAATATCTCTCGGGTTGTCATCAGGAGAATTTTTGCAATCTTCCAGACTCTGCTTTAGTTGTTCTAATTTCTGGCGTCCAGGAGAAGCATTCTTGCTTCTCCAATGTGAAATTTCACGACGACAAGAAATTGTTTTCTTAGCAAACGACACCCTACCTCTATAAGAGAATCCCTTCCAACTCTTTTCCACAATCTCTTTGAATCCATCCTTAGCAATCCACCTCTTATTAAAAATAAATTGCTTTTGAACCCGTCGGATCTAATCTTTAAATCGACCAATAATGTGCCTATGATCCGATCCGATCATCTCCAGATATTCCACCTCAGATAATGGAAATACCTCATGCCAATCCCCATTTCCAAAAGCTTTGTCCAACATGCACCGCACAACACCATTGTGACGAACTCCACGCCAGGACCAACAATTTCCTTTTTTTGGAAATTTGACTAGACCACAATCCCGAATCATTTGATTGAAAGACATAAAACATAAAGCATTCCTCAACATTCCCCCTTGCTTTTTCATGATTCCATGTCAATTCATTAAAATCACCAATGATCAACCATGGTACTGATCTACTAATCCCCATTCGAGTTAATCTTTCCCATACATAATCCCGGTTTCTCTGGACCGGCTCCCCATACAAAAAAGTTATAAAAGTTTTATAACCTTCAATTTCAATTGAAATATCAATCATATTCTTATCATTGTAATTAATATTGACTACAAATTGGTCAGAAAAAAATAATGCTAAACCACCACTATTACCAATTGGTTCCACACTAGTCAGAAATTTATAACCTAGGTGAAGTTGTATTTTTTCCAAAAACAAATATGTATTTTTTGTCTCTGACAAAAATAAAAAATCTGGTTTATATTTTGTCCAAATATCACGTAAATAACTAATTGAAACCTTATTCCCAATTCCCTGATAGTTCCAACAGAGTGTTTGAAAATACATTTATAAATTAACAATTATGGAGCCATTTAAGCTCCCTACTTTAGTTTCAGTACTCGACCAATTAAAAATGTAATTGGACCTAGCCCATCGCCAATCTCACCCAATTTAACAGTCCCATAACCCATTAAAATCCTGGACCAAGTGAATATTTTTAAAGATCCAACATGTAAAAATCCAACAAATAAAGGTCCAAAAGCGGCCCATCTGGACAGTTGTAGCAACGGCCCATAACATCTCTGTGTGGGGTGTGGCCCAATCATACTATCAATTATATATTCATAACCCACTAAACTAAAAGAATCTAAAATCGGTGATAAGAAAAGCTGAATAAGCCTTTTTATTCTGATAACTTTAAAGAAACATAAATATCCAATATGTCTAAAAGCTTGTATTATTAGGCAACTATCTAGGATGTAGCCAAAACAAAAGTAAAGTTCAAAAATCATAACAACTTAGATTTTCTTAGAGCCTTTGCCAAGCTCTTTTGTCTTCACCTCCTTAAACTTAGTCCATCTTGGTGTTTTCCTTGGAGATATTGTTCCCATTAGTACTAATTTCATTGTACTCACACCCCGTAACGGAGTCTGTACCTTAGACGAAATCTTCCCTGTTCGAATTGTTGGCAGAGCCAGGATAGCTTCCTTGCCACTCTGCATTTTAGCCACAAATTCAGAGTGAATCTGCTCCTCTTCAGCCTTTGTCAATTCTTGCCGTGTTGACCCCAACACTGCGTTTTCTTGTAACTCCAACTCAGCAGTCTCAAGAACCTCCTCTATACTTTCTCCACTTACCCACTGCATATCCTCCAAATCACTTTCTGTAACATCATGTACTGGCTCCAGACCCGCTAAGGAAGCAGAAACTGCAGCACCTCCCTCCGTATCTCCAGCTGAAGGCCCAGCCTCAGCATTTAATTCATTCTGGAACAAAGATCGTCTCACCTTAGTCCGAGAAAGCACCAGCTGAGTGTCATCTTTTTCTGATCCCTGAGAAAAGACGACATTAATTAACAAAGGCACTGCACCACTACAATTCAATACATGTAAAAATAGCAGTACCTGAACACCCTTTTCCACTGGAGCCAGAATATTCACTGTGTCACGGCCCCTTTTACTCCCTACTGTAGCGTCCCTAGCTGCCACAACTCTAGACACTATACCAGTATTTTGTTTTCCCCCAAGTACTGCCCCCTTGAAACTCTTGTTTTTCCCAGAAATTCCTAACCCTCGGCTATGTAAACTAGATTATTCTTTCTTGTCCTGTTTTGCTTTATAACACACTAACATCGTGTGCCATTCTATAGCAAAGGGAGCAGAAACCTACAAGTCTCTTATACTCAAACATCACTTTGGATTCTCTACCTTCTTCAAACTCTAAGATCGAAGAAAACACTAAAGGTTTGGAACATGGAACCTCTATTAACACCTGACCCTTTATGACCTCAATAGTAATTACTGAGCCTAAAGATCCTGCTACCAACCTATAAACCTCCTCGACTATGTACTCGAAAGGTATCCCAGTTATCCTAATCCAAAGACGAATTAAATTTGGATCGTCCGTGTCTGCCATTGCTTTCCACGGGGCATACGCGACCATCCAACTATCAAAATTAATCGACCTGTAATCTAAGACGCTAAGCAAGTCAGATTCAGAATTAAATTCAAATTGAAAGCGACCATTACCAAGGTTAAGACCTTTTACCCTTCCCACTAAATTCCAAAACTGGGTCATCCTAAAAAGAAACGTATCTACGTTCTGGATATCTGGATTCAAACACCGGCCCATTAGTACCTTCGAACTACGCGCCAACCACGCAAAATTGTCAATTTTTGAAATCCTTATCTTCAGCAAACGAGGTGGTGATGAGATCGACACACCCTTCTTACTTAAACCCAACTGCGCCATCAAAATTACTGCACTAGAAAGATCAATAAAAACACTAAGCCAAACAAGAAGACTTTCAAAGACAGAAAACTTGTATTGTGATACAATAACATGAACCAAGAAGGGTCTTTATACCCAATCCAGCCAGCAACAGACTATTGTGTTTCCACCCTATTTTCTAGGATTATTAGCCCCCTACAAAACCGGACCTCTAACAATCCCACAAATTTATAGTTTATTATATCCCTTATAATTAGGACCCTTACCACATGATGTAGAAATCTGAATATACTCTAATGCCCAATTGTGCTGCATATAAAAATTATAAGGCAGTGCGTACATTAGTTCAAAACTAACCTTATATACCAATTCGAACATCTCATAGCCTTCTATCATCACTCGTACTCTTATTAACCAAGGATCACCTATCCAGTTCTCTGTCCCTGAGCCTCCATTTCCTGAATGGAAACGAAACAGACATTGTAAACCAAATAAACATACATTTTGAATCACTAAGCAGTAATGTATGTTGTACCACTCATAAGTCTTCTTTATCAGATACTGTATACAGCTAATCTATGCAATATCACAACCAGAACTTATAATTCCCAAACCCGAATTTATAATTATCAAACCAATTTTCAGTCTCATTTGCTCACTAGGAATGATATATCCTTCCCACCAAATTCCTCTATTCCAGTCACTACCTCTAAGTATTCTATTAATTATTAATACTCGAATCACATTGAAAACCCCATCCTGCTCATCGATCAAACTCTCATGATCATAGCATACCAATTGCACACCAAATCTTGTAAAAAACTACATCAACAGAACTAACATTCTGAAATCTTAAGCTGGTAACTCCAAGTAATATTAGGAGCACCTTTTTTTCATTTTCCAAATCTCTTTTCTCAGTCAAGATCATACTACAAAGCCACTCTCTGGAAGTAATATTACCAAAAAGATGACCATGTATCTCCCGTCTTAACAATAACCCTCTAAGACAGATGTAGTGTTCTGTCCACGATGCTACATACCAATACTCTAATTTCAAGAAGGCGATACAAGAATCAACATAAGAACTTACCTCCGAACCCCATAAATGAAAGAAATTAAACCTGAAACCTGATCGAAGCTCCAGAAACCTGAACCACCGGTAAGGGAAGCTCTCCACACAAGATCTGGAAACCACAACACCTAGAAGACCCAGAAAGCCCAGATCGAAACCCCTCTAAAAAAAACCCTTACCCAGAACGAGGACGAAACTCCCAACCGCACCAGCCCCTAACCTCCAAATACCGCCTACAAACCCACCCCCCTAAATACCAAAACAACCTCGACCAAACCACCTCCACAACCTCCCTCAAAACTGGCCGAAACCGGTAACCTAAAGACCCTAAAAAACTTCTGCCAGAGACTCCCAAACTATCTCACCCCCCAACGACACCTAAGAGTCACCACCCACAGCCCCTAAACCTAATCGCACGCTTCGATAGAAACTCCTATCCTAGATCAGTGACCCTGGACAACGCCGGAAGCCCAGGCCCCCGAAAACCCCCTAGAATCCTAACCCTAATCGCCGCGTCAAGCCCCCGAGAGAGAGAGATAGTTTTGCCCCCTCTTTCCTTTTGAAAAGAAAAAATATGAAACAACCATTAATAAGAAATTCCACATTATCATACAGAAAACCTACGAAAAACTTATGTTACGTTGTAGGTTTCGTTGTTTAGTGATGTATGTTTTCATTTTCCTTTGCTGTAAGTTTAAGTGTCTTATGTTATATAGGTTTACAAGTTAAATTTTCTGAATTAAGTTATCATGGGTTTAGTTTATTTTTTGTAGGTTTTTCGTGAAATTCTCCTAGTTTTGTAGGTTTATAAGTTCAACTTTATTTGATAGTTCTAGTACAGATCTTTGAACACATTCGCTTTGTAGGTTTGTGTTCGCTTTGGTTGTCGGTTAAGGTTTCCGTTAAGTAGGCTTTGTTTTTGTTTGTTGTAAGTTTAAAGATTCTCTGTTGTAGGTTTTTCTATGGTCTCTTTTGTAGGTATATTTAACATTCATTATATCTTTTGAATGATTGATTTATCTTATTTCTCGACTTAGTTTCCTGTTATGTAGGTTTTTTTTTGTTAGTTGTAGATTTAATGATTCTTTGTCGTAGGTTTTTCTATGGTCTATGTTGTAAGTTTATGTTTCATTTCTAACGTTTTTGTTGTAGGTTTATTTTTCATTTCTAAGATATTTTTTGTAGGTTTATATGTGTAAGACATCATTCTCTAATTGTAGGTTTACTTTTATGTCTTATACGTTTTTTTATTTCATCATTTTTCTATTATCATAAACTTAGTTCTTTTGCATTGTAGGTTTACTTGTCATAGGGTTCTTTTCACATTTCCCTCACATTACTTATATGCTACTGGTTATTGAGGAATACTTAGGCTTAGAGGGTGGTCTCCCTTTTGATAGAATTTGAGAGAAAGAGTTGAAGATTCATGTGTAAAGAATATAGAATCAAGAGAGAATTAGATGAAGAAATTTCATTGATTTTTCTTAAGTCTTTTTACAAATTATGTAGAGTATATTTATATGCAAATAAAAGAAGACACAACCCTAGTCAACTAGCAATTTTGAGGAGAGAGGCACTGGTGGTCCCTCGATCAGACGTGGTCCCAAGGACAGATGTGGTCCCGCTGACATAAGTGATCTCGAGGAGAAGTGGTCCCGGAGAGAAGTGGTCCCATATTCTCCTTTTATCCAACGGGTACATGATGTCACCTAAGCCCCTGAATAAATTAAACTTCATGGTTCTTAATAGGATTTGATCCCAAGGTGATCGTCCTATCGGATCTTTCGTACGGAGACAAAACGATCGAATCGGTACGGCTGTGGTGTTTGTGTTCCAAGTGCTGGTGTTCCGCGCCCTGACGTTCCGAGATCCACCCAGTGCCTTATGAAAATGGGGAGTTGGCTTCCCACCGCCTTTTGACCTCGGGAAGTCTGCATCCCAACAACTCTCGAGTCCCGATCTTGCGCCCCACGATTATCGACTGAGCGCCCCGACGAAATCCAACCTTGTGACCCACGATAGCTCTTTTCCTTCTTTTATTCACTTTGATCAATACTCCCCCTCAAACTTAACCGCAATGAAATGAAGACTAAGCTTGGAAGTCTCACAAACCCCACCTCATTAAAAACCTTAGGGAGAAAACCACTTGCGACAAAACTCTCCTAAGGGAAAAAGAGTGTGTGATTTATGAGAGAGGGGACCTTTGATCAAGGTTTAATAAGGTTCGAGAGTCCTAGTTTGGGATAGATGTGTTCACAAACTTTAATACTCGTAGCTTTAGTAAATATTTCTGTCAATTGGTCTTCACTTTTGGTGTAGCATGGAAGTGTTACACCTTCTTCAATTTTTCTCACTTTGTGGCAATTTATCTCAATGTGTTTCGTTCTTTCATGAAACACGGAGTTAAATGTGATATGGATAATAGCTTTGTTGTCACAATGCATGGTGATAGGTTTAAATGATTCAATGTCAAGATCTTTGAGTAGCGCTTTCAACCATGTTAGCTCACTTGTAAGCTTTCTCATAGCCCGATATTCGGCTTACGCACTTGAGCATGACACTACTTTTTGATTTTTAGTCTTCCAAGTTACTAAGTTTTCTTCAATGAATGTACAATAACCCGTTGTAGATTTTCCATCATTCCGATCATCAGTCTAATCCGCATCCAATAGCCAACAATCTCGATATCATTATTCTTTCCCATCCAAATTCCACGTTCTTGACTTCCTCTCAAGTAGCGTAAAATTCGTTCTACCATATTCCAATGATATACCATGGGGTTTTGCATGTGTTGACTCACATGATTCACCATATAACATATGTTCGGCCTTGTGATTGTCAAATAAATGAGTTTACCCAGAAGTCTTCTATATTGAGGCGCATCCATGTAGAGTTTATCATCTTACTCCTCCTTTCGACTGAACTTGTAGCCATCTTCAAGAGGTGTTTTGGCATTCTTGGAACCTAAATTTCCTGTCTCATGAACAAGATCAAGAGTGTACTTTCGTTGAGAAAGAAAGAGGCCATCCGAAGACCGCCACACTTCTATGCCAAGAAAGTACTTTAATTCCCCAAGGTCCTTAATATCAAAATACTTTTAACATAAGTTTTTGTTGAGGAATTATCGTCCTTGTCATTGCCGATAATGATCAAGTAATCAATGTAAATAAGAACCACAATCATACCATTCGGGTCATTCGATGTGAAGAGAGTGTTATCCGCTTCCGACTTATGGAAGCCACGATCTTGGAGAGTGAAGCTCAACTTATGGTACCATGCCCGAGGAGATTGTTTAACACTGTAAATTGCTTTCCAAAGCCGCAAAACCTTCTTGGGGCGTATGCTCCCTTCAAGACCGGGAGAAGGTTGCATATATACTTTATCTTTTAGTTCTCCTTGGAGGAATGCATTCCTGATATCCATTTGCCATAGTTCCCACTCTAAGTTAGTAGCCAAAGTGAGTACAACACGTACCCTATAAAGCTTGGCAACAGGTGCAAATGTATTGGTGTAGTCTTAACCATATGTTTGGGTGAAGCCTCTCACAACTAGTCGGCATTTGTAACATTCAATGCTCCCATCACTTTTATATATTATGGTAAATATCCACCGAGAGGTGACAACCTTTTTCCCGGGTGGTAAGTCCAATTCATCCCATGTATGGTTCTTGTCCATAGCATTGTATTTATCCATGATTGCATCTCTCCATTCCTTTCGGTCTCTTGCCTCCTCATAGCTCTTAGGAATCTGTTCAAGTTCAATTTTTCCAAGAAACACTTGATGCTCATAAGGGACACGGTCAAGAGAACAAACCACTTGAGTTGGATGAGTGACTACATTATTGTTGTAGTAGACCACCGGTTTCCTTAGTCAGGTACTACGCCTTAAATGTTTGCCGCAATTTTGGATGGAGTAACACATGAGTTTCATGTGGTTCGGTATAATCTGGTTCTTCTTGATTTGACTCATTCTCATCAACTAATCTCAGTCCTTAGCTTGTTGAGGTTAATGATGGATCACTCGCTGCCTCATGCATTCCATTTGAGGTTTTGGTATTACATGTTGAATATCCAACAGATACACACTTTGTGCTCTTGGCATCTAGATTTGTGTGTTGTTCACCTGGAAGTAAAATGAAACACACACAATTGAATACTCTTAGATACTCAATAAACGGTTTTGAACCATTGAGTACCTCATATGGTGCCGAGTCTTGTAGAACTTTAGTTGGAATTCGGTTGATGAGATAGCATGTCATTAATACTGCATCTCCCCAATATCGTTTTGGTACTTTCACGTGATACATCATGGCTCTTGCTACTTTCATAAGGTGTCGATTTTTCCTTTCCGCAATACCATTTTGTTGTAGGGTATAACGGCAACTCGTTTGATGAATTATTCCATGCTTGTTCAAGTGATCTTTGAACTTGGTGCTTGTGTATTCACCTCCATTATCCGATCGTAGTACCTTTATTTTTGAATTTAATTGGTTAGACACATAATTTTGGAAATTGATGAAGGCATCAAACTCACGGTCTTTGGAAGCCATCAAAGTTACCCAAGTGTGTTTTGATTTTTCATCAATAAAGGTCACAAAATATTTAAGGTTATCCCTAGAAGAACAAGATGATGTCAACACATCCGAGTGCATTAAGTCAAAACAATTCTCATAAATAGTACTAGATTTTGGAAAGATTGATTTGCAATGTTTGCCTAAGATACAAGCCTCGCAAGTACTATGATCAAATGAATTCTTAGGTAAAATTAAACTTAAGGCTCTAGAATGGGGATGACCCAATCTAGCATGTCAAACCGAGTTATAACAAGATCCAACATTTAAATTTAAATTGTTAATGGAAATATAGTGAGATAAACTTGGTGAAGATTCTTTTAAAATATAGAATACATCTTTAGCTCTTCCCCCTCCAAGCGTGTTTACACTCTTAATATCCTGAAATTGCACATGGTTGGGACCAAATATAGTATAACAATTTAAATCAGATATGGTTCTCTTAACCGAATGGAGATTTGATGTGAAACTTGGCATATAAAAAGCTTTGGTTTTTCTGTCAAACAAATTCAAATCTCCTATTCTTTGAATTGATACTTTCTCCCCACTAGCAATAGTGACATTTCCTACGGTTGACTTAACATTTTCTATCAACCTATGATTGCTTATCATGTGGTGTGAAGCACCGAAATCAACAATTTAGGAATTTGAGGAATTTTGAGAAAGATAAGAGATACTGGAATCCTTTAGATTGACAATGGCCTTGATAATTTCATCTAGATCGGATCTTCTTACAAGATCTCCATGAGACTTAGCATTCATGGTCGTTGCTCCTCCGGATTTAGAACCTTCCGTCTTTTCATCCTCATTGATTTCTCCTTGCACCACCTTATGTTCTCTCTACTTATTTGGTTTAAGGTGAGGATTAAGGATCCAACATTTTTCTTTGATGTGACCCTTCTTTTTGCAATGTTCACACACGACATTCCGCTTGTCATCATTTTTAAAATTCACCTTGTGGGCGGTGATGAACTCCCTTTTTCATTTACTGAACCAATATTTCCTTGCTCCTTTAGAACTTGAGCACACACCTCATCCACACTTGGAATACTCTTTTCTCTTAAGATAGACTTGACAAGATCATTGTAACTCGGATTTAATCCTCCAAGTAGACCAAATACCTTATCTTGCTCACGTCTTGTATTTTGAACAAAGGGATCCGTGGTATTTGGCATTAACATTTCAAGTTCTGACCAAAGAACTCTTACCTTCCCAAAATAGTCCTCAAACTCCATATCTTCTTGCCTAAGTGAGTTGAGAGTTCTCTTGACTTCAAAAACCAGAGTGAGAGTGGAGACATTTGCATAAACTTTCTTGAGGGTGTCCCATAGTTCCTTGGCAGTTTCACAAAAGAAGTAGGATTAAAGGAGACGAGGGTCAAGAGAGGCTGTTATTATCGCCATCACAATTTGATTTTCTTTAAACCATTTTTCATCATCGGCAACTACCATATTGGAAGTCCTTCTTTTCCTTATCCTTGTCAACTACACATGAGGCTTTGTCTTATGAAGGTTCGACATGACTCCACAACCCACGACTACACAAGGTCATTCTTGCGGTTCTTGGCCATAGCATATAGTTTGGCCCCTTAAGTATCACTGGAATACAAGCTCCTTTATGAGATTCCATGGTGTCTTAAAAGGAGAGAGAAAAATGTAGACTAAAGATTGGGACAAAATATTAGAAGATATTGAGAGTAGAGATTAAGAGAAAAACAAGATCTTTATTGCTTTGATACCATGATAGAAGTTGAGAGAAAGAGTTGAAGATTCATGTGTAAAGAATATAGAATCAAGAGAGAATTAGGGGAAGAAATTTTATTGAATTTTCTTAAGTCTTTTTACAAACTCTTTAGGGTATATTTATATGCAAATAAAGGTATACACAACCCTAGTCAACTAGCGTTTGAAGGAGAAAGGCGCTGGTGGTCCAACGGTCAGACATGGTCCCGAGGACAGATGTGGTCCCGTAGACAGAAGTGGTCTCAGGGAGAAGTGGTCCCATATTATCCTTTTATCCAACGGCTACATGATGTCACCTAGACCCCTAAATAAATCAGGGAGTGCTTTAAACTTCATGGTTCTTAATAGGATGGGATCCCGAGGTGATTGCCCTAACAGATCTTTCGTAAGGAGACAAATTGATCGGATCGGTACGGCTGGGGCGTTTGCATTCTAGGTGCTGGTGTTCCGCGCCCTAACGTTCTGCAATCCACCCATCGCCTTCTGACATCAGGGAGTTGGCTCCCCAGCGCCTTCTGACCTCGGGGAGTCTACATCCCAACAACTCTCGAGTCCCGATCTTGCGCCCCACAATTCTCGACTGAGTGTCCCGACGAAATTCAACCTTGTGACCCACAATAGCTCTTTTCCTTCTTTTATTCACTTTGATCAATACCTTTCTCGCGTATAAGGGATTAGAATTCAAACACGATGTGTTTTATTGGGAAAGAGCAAACTATAGGAACAAATGTATTGATTGAGGATTTTTGCTGACTGACTCCATCCATTAGTATAGTTTAGGTTTTACCAGTTTTTTTTTTGTAGGTTTTTCGGATATAAAACCTAGAAAATTTACAGACTGTTTACTCCAACATTTAAAACACGCATACATTTTTCTATTACATAAACAACGCTGTCAACGACCATTGACACCATTTTTCATCTTTATTCAACCTATTAATTATTTTCGTAGGTTTAATTTTTATATTTAGAATGTTCAATTTGTATATTTTGTAGATTTGTGGTTCAAATTTTTAGGGTTAAATTGTTATATGCGAGGCAGGGCGTATTCATAAATTTGCACCTATGTCACCAATCAAGGAAAATGTTTAGTTTCTGTGTTTTTTTAATATATTTTATAAACAAAATTTACTATTGTTAAAATAAAAGAGTGTACCAGGCTTAGAAATGAGACCACACCTATTATCCAACGATTTTTTTAATAAAATTCAACATCCTACCACACTATTTTTATTTTATATTTTATTTATATTTATATATTATAACTATATATTAATAATGATTACCAATAAAAACTAAAAAACTAAGAACTCAATATTAATTATAAATATATTTCTATTTCAAATAATAATAGTAGAAATTAAAAATACTTTTACCACAACAAAAAAAAACACAAAATTATGTTTAAGATAAAAAAATTGAAGATACTTATTTCTATGTCCAAATTACATGAAACAAATTTCTATCAATAAAGAATAAAAATGGTGAATTTTGATATAAGTTTCGTTTTTAATAATAATAATACAAATGGAAATATATTTAGTTTACAAATTTTGGATAAAAAATGCTAAGAATCAAGATGATTAATCAAGTTTTGCCACATGTCTCTCATTTTCTCACCTCTCTCTCGACAATCTCTACTCTCTTTTATTATCATTTTTTAAAATGCATTCAGCGGGTGTTAAATATCAACATCCAATTTTGGCACATCATATTTTCAGTTATTCAACCGATCCAACTGTTAAAAAAATTGATTCAACAATACCATTGTAAATAAATTAATATATATCTATATATATCACTTACACTAAATATATTATAAAAATATCTTTTATTTGTTAGACATCTATAAAATTTTAATGTTGTTTTGTGTTCAAATCACTATAATAATTTTATTAGAAACTAAGGTCTTGTTATTTTGTTTTATAATTTTAAAGGTAACATGTGAAAAAATATTATCTTCACTATTTATTTTTGGATTTCATATCTTACATTAATTATTGTATATTAATCTTATATGAAAACATTTAAAAATTAATTAATTTTGTATAAAACTCATAATATATATAATAATATTATCCGACAAAACCACACCATTTTATATTGTTATTAATCACAAAAAAAATTCCTGTCTTTTTTTTATTAAAATCGTGCTTGTCCAGTACTTACTTTGTTTAGCGCTTAAAATAATGTTAGTAATCGAACACTTAGTTCAATTATTAAATTTTTTTTGTTATATTTGGTCATAATTGACCGGCCCATTAACCAAATTTTTGCAAATACAAGCGGAAGGACTTGATTCCACGATGTACAAGTGGGTATGCCTCTTGTAGACTTACCACCTGCCACTAAGCTAAATGCCACTTGCAATTATTAAGTTTAGATAACTTAAACTAGAAATAGCACAAAGTGCTAGAAATAAATATTTGAGTCGCCCTGTTTTTACTACGTGTGTTTTTTTTTATGTCAATTAGCCTACTGACTTTTAAATCCCCTCCTACTATTGCAGATAGGGGGTTCGATGCCCGGTGCCTTGAGGATTTGTAAAGTGACTACACCACTGGCCACCTGTCCTCGGATTTTTACTACGTGTGTTTAGAAAAATAATTCAAATAAATTTACAAGTTTTTAAACATGTACAATCAACTAACAAATTTACAAAACTAAAACACTTTTAAACAAAATATTTTTAAATTTAAAATATTTTTTTTGTCAACTAACCTACTGACTTTTAAATCCCCTCATATAATTGCAGGTAGGGGGTTCGATCTCTGATGCCTTGAGAATTTGTAAAGTGACTACACCACTGGGCCACCTGTTCTCGGTAAATTTAAAATGTTTGAAAAATTAAAAATTTGTTTTTTTCTGAAAAGAAAAATAAAAAAGACAATTTTGTAATAAAAGTGTAAAAAAAATATTAAATATTTCTAACTTTTTATTTTGTGAAAGGTGAAAAAAGTTATTCGGGTAATTAGGATGTGATAAAATAATTGGAATATTAGAAAGTAAAGCAATGTAGTTGGTTAGGGTTTAAGGGCTGAATGTGATATACATTTGAAGTAAGTCGGCCGATTGAGTTGAGTTGTAAAACTCTAAACTTTCCTTACCGTTAACCGCGTCTTCTAATGGCGTCATCATCAATCGACGAGCTTCCTTCCGCCGCCGAAACCCTAACATCCCAGCCTCCTCCCAAGGTCACTTCTCCTGCTCCCCTCGAACCAGTTCCATCCTCCAGTCTACATTCAATTGAAGATGTCGAAGCCGTGGGGAAGAAACGGAAACGCGCAGATGACGAAGAGGATAAGAAGACTAATCTCGAATCGTCGGACCCGCAGAAGATTATTCCTTCACCGTGGTGGAAAACGAGTCTCTGCTCCTACTTCAGGCGTGAGGCTTCGTGCAGCCATGGAAGCGAGTGTAAATACGCTCACGGTGAGGCAGAGCTCCGGATGAAACCAGATAATACATGGGATCCAACCTCTGAGCGTGGTAAGAAGGCAAAGTTGATGAAGATGTCGGGAAATGAGAAAGACGACGCAGAGGTTTTGTTCACAGAGCAAATGATGGACTCTATTGATGATGATGAAGGATGTGGTGGTCGTGTTGTTGATCTGTCCCTAAGTAAATGTGTGGTGCATTTACCCAGAAAATGGCAATCAGATGATCTGAAGAAGTTTTTAGGAGAGCAGGTTAAGTTTAAGTCTTTTTAAGGTTTTAGATTCGAAGATTGCACAGCTCTTTTTGAATTTACATTTGGGAACTCGAAGTTACCTCAAGAATGTTGGCAAAAGCTTATAAATTCATTGACTTTTTTCATTCATTTTATTTTGCAGGGAGTTCAATATACGTTTGCAAAGAAAAGAAGAGGAATGATTGTTGGCTTTGTGACATTTGAGAATGCAGAACAATTGCAGAGCGGCATTGAGGTTGCTGTCTCTTTTTGTTTGTTTAACTGATAGTTGAGCTCATTTAGTTAGAGATACATGAAGAATATTGTTTTCTAATCTGTTGAATGTTTTGTAGATTTTGGATGGACTAGCTGTTAATAAAAACAATTTGAAGATCTCTGATGTCCTTCCCCGTACAACAGAGAAGAGTGAAACAAAAAAATCGGCAAAATGTGCCCGTGAAGCTGTGACTCCCTTGGCAAACCTCTCTTATGCAGACCAGCTTGAACAGAAAAAGGCATCTATTATGCTAATGTTGAAAAAACTTGTCAGGAACTTTCTTTCCTAGTTTCTATTTGTCTTTATTTGTTTCTAGTTCAATGGACTGGTTTTTATTGGACATATAAATGATTTTCAGTCGAGGAATGCGCGTAAAGCTTGTCCAAATGGGAATTCACTTCCAGAATGGGTCCTTACGTCAAGAGATAGAGGTAAGAAAACAATACATTTGAAGTTTCAATTGCATCCTGGCAGAGTGAATACCCGAGCTCTCCATTTATGAGAACGCCTTAATGAAGGTTGGCTGGGACTTCTAATTCATACATGAAACCATGCAGGTGGTCTTTCATGCAACCTTGAGGGCATTATTGAATCACCGATTACAAATGGCTACAGGAACAAGTGTGAGTTCTCAGTAGGATTTTCCGTGCAGGGGAAACCAACTGTTGGATTCAGTCTCGGAAATTTTAGGTATACATCTATTTTATTCCGTGAAACTTGCATTTTTTCATAGTGTCACGGGAAGAACTAATTGCAGCATCTTTTCAGTGCGGGTGTGACAGCAGTCGAGGAGCCTGTGGATTGTCCCAATGTCTCTAAAATTGCATTACTATATGCTTCAATCTTTCAGACATATATATATAAGTCGAGGCTCCCAGTTTGGAATAGGTTTGAACACACAGGGTTCTGGCGACAGTTGACGGTATGTGTTATTGCAGAACATGATGTTATGTTGTAGCAAGAAGCATGACTTACCTAATAAGATTTCTCTTTCACCTTACTGAAACTAATAATATTAGGTTCGAGAAGGGAGAAAGCCTGGCGTTCTAAATGATGAAGACGCCATTACAAGAATTGCGGAGGTTATGCTTATGGTTCAGGTTTGTGTCTCGAATGATAGTCGATGATTTTCATCCAGCCTGCTTTTACCTCTTGTTTTGATTTCTCTATCTCACGTGAAACTATTCAGGTTTGTTTAACTGGTTCTGATGAGGCAGAAGTGGCCACTGAGTTTGAAGAAATGGCGAAAGCATTTGCTGAAGGAGCTAGAGCAAGCTCCCCGACTCTTCCTCTTACTGTTTTAGTTGTTCAGGTGATTATTTCTCCTTACTCTTTTTTGGTATAAATATAGAAGAAATTATGTAATAGAGTTTCCTATCTCTAGAGTCCAACTTTATAACTAACCTCCTCTTGCTATTTGCATAGAATCACACAGGAATATCAAATGTTGCACCACCTGATGCTCCACTGCAAGTGCTGTCTATTCCGATGTCAGATGGTGGGACAAATCAGGAGCAAACCACCAACATCTCTACCGAAGCTCGAATTCATGATTATATCAACAAACTTCGGTTCAGCATATCCCCAACAGCATTCTTTCAGGTAATAACTAAATTTTTAGGATCAATATATTTTTACGAATTTTGTAATCGATTTGAAAATGATTGATTCAGGTTAATACCGTCGCAGCAGAGAAGTTATACTCGCTTGCTGGAGATTGGGCTGACCTTGGTCCCGACACTTTACTCTTTGATGTATGCTGTGGAACTGGAACGATCGGGCTTACTTTGGCACATCGTGTTGGCATGGTAATACTATGCAACTTGAACTTGCAAAACAATCTGGTAGAAGAATAAGACTATGTTTCACAACCTCTAGTAACCAAAACTAAAAAAGTGGGTAGAACTCTTACTTGCATAATGGGTTCGGTACTAACCTCAGCTCTTACAGGTAATTGGCATAGAAATGAATGCTTCGGCTGTGTCAGATGCCGAACGGAATGCAACTATCAATGGCATAAGCAACTGCAAGTTCATTTGCTCAAAGGCATGTATCTGACAACAGCATTTAGTGTTTTCATTATCTTAATCTTTTGGGTTCGTCTTCATAATACTTTGTTGGCTTTATTGTACAGGCAGAGAATGTGATGAGTTCTTTACTTAAACAGTACCTAGATGTGTCTCAAATGGAAGAAGCTAAGCCTCTAAGTAATGCTAACGGTGATCTGGACAAACAAATTCCCTTAACAGAAGAAATGTTAAATTCAGAGCACGCAGCTGATCAAAAGCCTCCTCCCAACACTCGAGTAGAAGAACTTCAAGACAATGAGTGGAAGGACTCCTCAGAGCCAGAAAAATCTACAAAACCAAAGTTCAAAAACGTTGTTGCTATAGTTGATCCACCACGTTCTGGACTGCATCCGACTGTAAACAAAGCTCTAAGAACACATCCCCGGTTAAAGAGGCTTGTGTTAGTCCCTTCTCTTAAAACTCACTACCACAATGTGGTTTACTTTGATACTTTCTACTCTTTTTGTTTAACACTATAGTTTCCATCTTTGCTTTGATGCAGTTATATTTCGTGCAACCCTGAAACGCTAGTGGCAAATGCAATAGAGCTTTGCACACCATCTTTCGATGAAGCAGAAAAAGGAAATAACAGTTTTAGAGGGCGCAACAGGAATATGGGCATTGCCTGTTTGGCTCGACGCAGAGCCAAGTCAATGCCAACTTCTGATCCTTTTAGACCTGTGAAAGCCATGGCCGTTGACCTATTTCCCCACACTGACCACTGCGAAATGGTAATGCTCCTTGAGAGGTAAATGATAACTATTATACTCCTTTAAGAGATGGTTGTAGCACCCAAAACAATAACCTTTTTTTTGTTTGTATTCCATAAATTATACAATTTTAAGGATTATATATTTTTGAGAAGTGAAACAAGTTTCAGATCCAAATTAAAGAATGGATTTTTAAAGGAACTCTCCTTCACTAAAGTAAGTGTAACGAGCTCTGGTCATGTTATCTCTTCGTTTTTTGTATATAAGAGCTCCAATTACAATGGCCCCTACTCCCAACATCACTCCAATGGCGATTACAGCTTTGTGCGATCCACTCATGCTGCTATCTTGACCTCTTTCATCCTCGTATTCTTCGGCACCTTCCTCGCTTGCCTTGATATCGTCAGGTTCTCCGACTTCCGGCTCAGGAGATGGTGCTGGAGAAGGGAAATACTCTGTCTCTGGGTCTGAATCGTCATCCGAATCAGACGGAGCAGGAACAGGTGCTGGTCCAGGAGATGATGAATCTGGTGACAAAGCGGAGGGAGATTCAGGCTGAGGAGGTTGTGAAGGAGAATCCCCTTGGGAATCAGGTGCCGGTGATGAAACTGGTGGCTGAGGAGATTCGGCTTCCGGTGATGAAGATGGTGGCAGAGGAGAATCCCCTTCCGGTGATGAAGACGGGGCCAAAGGAGAATCACGTTCAGGTGAGACCGCATCAGGTGATGGAGACTCCTCCTGAGCGCACGAGATTTCGACAATTAGGAAACACATACACATTGATAGCATAACAAGGAAACAGAGCATTTTAGCCATTATGAATCGATCTGTAGCTTCAAATTAATGTGAATCGAATGAAAACACAATAAAAGGAGAATTCTCTTCTCTAGCAACGAAGAACAAGGGAAGGACAGAATGAAATATGGAAGAAACTGAATACGATACACAAGTTTCTGTTAAATCATTACAATTGACAAACAATATTACATTATTTTTATTTTGTTTGATCCATCCATGTCTAACGCATTAAGCTGCTTAACGTTTCAAACTTGGATGCATGTTCTTTTTCTTTTGTTTCTTTTCTTTTTTTAACACTTGTACATGTACCTTTGATAGAAATAAAGTCTATCAATCTGTTCATTATGTGCTTTACATGTTTTCGGCAAAATGTTACTTACACATTATGTTACAGTAATGGGCTTAGGCCCATAGTTAGCCCACTCTTTATACGTTTTTGTCTCGTCTTGTGGAACGCCTCTTGCAATCCCAGCAAATCAAACTGCGATTAGAGTTTCAGCATGATCAGCATTCTCGCTCAGGTTCTTTCTCTTCGTCCTCAAATTTCCATATCACATTCAAATATTTGGATTTGTTCTATCTTTTTTTTTGATAATTTTTGTACAGGAGCGTCTTCTTGGTTTCGCGCTTGGTAGCGCCTTGACGGCATTCGTCATTTTTGAGCAGCGAAAACTCATCCATGAATCTGTTTCCAATCGTAAATCTCAATCCGTGGATCAATCTCAGGTTTTTTTTGCTTTACAAATCGCTTAGTATCGTTTAATTTCCCCCTCATTCTATCAACTTTTTCGATTGCATCCAGTTTAACCTTGAATTGTTGATAACCTAGTTTCTTAAGTTTCTGCTATCGAATTTCGAAAATGCACAACACTATACGTTCTTATGGCTTTGATCCACTATGTTGACAATTTGACACATTTTATTTCTTGTTTATCTACCAAATTCCATTGAGCAGCTTTAGATTTTGCCTTTGATTATGTTTTAAGGGATTTAGATGAGCTTCTGCTTACGGTTTTGAGATTATATCGGTACAGTAGCTTTGAGCTGTGTAGAGTGACACATTTTCCTTCTTGTTCATCTGTTACATTTCATTCTCGTAGATCTGTCTGAGTTAATTGAGAACTAAGCTTTGGATTTTGCCTTTTATGCAGATTAGCTAGGTTTGTAGGTTTTCTAGATGAACTTCTGGTTATGGTTTAGAGATTATTGGCGCAACAGCTTTGTGTTGAACTGGGGATTCTTTGTTTCAGGTGAGAGATCGCATATTCGGGAAGAAATACCGCACGGAATTAGCATCTCTGTGGAACAAAGCTGTGGATCAGACCTTTGAACCTGCAATTGAATATCTTAGTTCACGTAAATGGTAGAGATGGATAAGTTAAACTTCAACAGGAGCCTCACATTATTGTCTCGTTCACAATACTACGAATTTGAGATGTAGGCACTCAGTTGTATGGCTTTAACTGAATACAGCACTATTATTGTTTTGACTACTTTCTTGAGCAGAGAGTTGTTGTGTGTTCTACTGAAAATGTTAACTAAGCTTGTTTTCCATTGGTTGAATGGTTGAGATGCTGTGAGTCTGTGACTTACCAATATGTTAGATTTGATATGTTATTGGCAGGTAATCAGTATTTTCCACATTACAGTCTCTGCTAGTAACCAGTGCAGATCGAAATCCCGATACAAGCTTCAGCCTTCAGGGAACAGCGCACTTTGCTCTATAATGGTATTAGCTCAAACATCAGGCCTGAGTGGAACTGGAATGATTTACATCAGCAGAGCTAATACAAGTTGGAAGATGATCCCGACCGCACCACCACCAGCTTATATTCCGCTTCAAGGACCACTTGACGTTGAGACTAGCTTGATTTGGCGTGCTTATGCAGAAGCTCAGTGACCCCTTTGCAGCCAGAGAGGCAAGCAGCGAGATTCAGCGAAAGGGTCTATAGTAATACCCGGATTTTCTGTTTGTGACAAATGCGTGAAAATTTAGAGGTAAATTATCCTTCTCTGGAAACTTCATGTTCTCATGGTTTCATGGGAAATAGTAATGCAAGAAACTGCAGAGGTCATACTTTGTTTTATTCAGGTTCGTGTTGTGGTTCAATTGACTTGAACTGTTTGTTCCAGCCTAATATTAGTGATCGTATTGTTTCTCTTTCTTCCCTAAGACTAGTCAGGTTTGTTCTTATGGTTCTGATGAGCCCAATGGCCTCAGAACTTGAAGGATTAGCAAAAGTAACATTAAAAAGTTATAAACCCATACAATGGCCTGAAATAAAGTTTGTTCAGGCTTGTCGGAACTAAATCCCAACTTAACAATATAGAAAGAACATATAAACCCAAAGTGAAATAAATTCAATGTAAATACAACTTACTACAAAATCGAAAACAAACCGAATTCGAACAAAAACCAAAATGAGTGGATGAGGCTTGTGTCCCTAAAAAAACGCTAAATAAGAAAGTGGTCGCTTAGCGCAATATAGAACTAAGTAGAGACAAAAACGGTCTTAATAAAATTAAGCATTTGCCTGAGGCTGCCTACGGTCGGATGAGCCAGTTAAAGCAACAGGAGGAGCATGTCGGTCTTCCGGTAGGTGTATGGCATCAGCCGAATGGCATGGAACAACTTCGATATTCTCGCAGTTACAGATTTCAACCATGAAACCATCAGGGTCGTTGAAGAAGAGCTGATCAATGGCTGCATCTTCCTGGTCCCCGACAGTCCTCTTGATGTACTTCACTTTAACTTCCTTGAGCCTCTTTTGCAAAGCTCCCATATCTTCGCACTGGAAGGAGATGTGATTGTCCATTGGATCCAAATGGTCCGTGTCGGAAGGTAACTTGTCTTTGTCCTTAGCTTGTACCAAATGGATCCCAACGCCGTAGTTGAAAAGCCACGCACCGTCGAAGTCAAACGATGCTGGACGCTCAATCTCTACGAACCCTAACACCTTTGTGTAGAACTCTAAAGACTTTTTAACGTCCTTGCAAAGCCTTGATACATGGTTTAGCGCCATTAAAGGTGCATTTGAGTTCGATTCACCATTCCCCTTCTTCTCCATTGGAATTCCTACGAGACGAGTCACAGCTTACTTAGTGTAGAAGAAACAGAAGGACACAGAGCCTTAAAAGCGGGAGCAGCTGTAGTTGAAAGATAAACACGTGGCTGGTGGATGAATGGGAAGCGAGCACGTGTCACGACACATCACTCACGTGTCACTACTCTTCACACACCTGCGCATTTGTTCTATTGGGCCTGCTAGACTGCTATGATGTCGAGAGGCAACACTTGCTTCTTTTCTTTTCTTTTCTTTCACCTAAATATAAAAGTTCGGATACAACAGAAACACAAATGATTAGACACACAAATTTCTAATAACTTGAATTGAACAATAGAACCAAGGCATACTTGTAACCAATCTATGAAAATTAGAAAATGCTATTGTACAAAACCACGCGAAGAACTCAACGAAAAGGATGTTTACGGTAACAGAAGGCCTATAAAAACATCAAACTAAAACCAAAAGAAGCAACAGAGAAGCCAAATAAAACGGCAATAACTAAGCTCATAAAACCAACTTCGACGCATTCACTCCTAAACAAGAAGAAATCAATGAAAATGTGTGGATTCCAAGTCAAATATTAAGAAGGAAAGAAGAATAAAGCAAAACTGAGTTGACGAAGTCTTGCTGGCCAATGTGGTGACTATGAATGATGTTGAAAGGAGTCTTAACGAGAGAATTTTCATTTTTGGGAGATTTGAAAGATTCTAGCTGAAGCTAGACGGGGACTTGCTGGTCAAGGTAAAACTCATGAAAAAAAATTGTAACGATAGATTACTGTCAAACAGAAATGGAAACTTGTTTTAACTTGAGAGTTTCTATTTCCGAGGGATTTGGGAAATTAGGTTTAAGGTGTACGGCCTATAAAAAGGTTTTAAGGTGTGTAAAGGTTGTTGAACACTCTAGAGATATTGGGGGAGTTTTTGGTTTAAGTCTTACGGTGTGTAGAGGTTGTCTAATACTCTAGAGATATTGGGGGAGTTTTTGGTTTAAGGTTTAGAGAGTTTTCACTCTCGTGAGCCATTATTTTGGGTTTGAGTGTTGTTTCTTTGTGTTAGTGAGAATTGTAATCAGCATGTGTAAGACTTTTGAAGAAAATTTTACATTAATAAAACAAGTTGAAGTGTTGGATTAACGCTTTTTGATTGAAGTATGTGTGTCTTGGTCTCTATAATTTTTTAATTGGTATCAAAGCCGACCACTTAACTAAATTAGATCATGCAGATAGTATGGATAGCATACAACAATTTGTGGTTACTAGAGAACCGCTGAATCTTGATCTGAACAACTATGGGCATTGGAATGTGCAGATGAAACAAATCATCACATAAATTGATGATGAAGCTTGGGGCGGTGTAGAAGGTGGATCACGTAGTTGGTATGATGTAGGCGTATGAAATTAAACTCGACAAAGGGATTGGACCTCATCATAGAAAAAGAATTGTTATGTTGGCTGAGGGAAAAGTCAAACCACAAACAACTGATCTAGACGACCAAGTGGGATTGATCGTAAAGCAGTACCTCAAGATGTTTGAAAGAAGACAAAGAAGGGACAGTCATGTGTCCGCTTGACAGGTTCCTGAGAAAGAACAACAGAGATTTGACAAACAATGTCTTGAGTAACAAGGATATGACCACTTCAAAGCTGATTGTCCAACTGTCAAAAGAATAATAACACTGAAGTGTTTCAAGTGTCAAGGGTATGGGCATGAAGCCAGATTTTGTAGGTAATTCAAAGCAGAATGACAAGACTACATTAGTATGCTTGAGTGAAAGTGACACAAAGGACAAAGATGGGGACAATGATCATGTGACACATTTTGGTCTGGTCGAAATATGTGAAGAGGAAGACTCGATGGATGAACACTATGAGACTAGACAGACATTTGTTGCTCAAAATGATCAAGATGCTGCAACTGACCATGACTCAGAGGAAGAGGATGATTTGGATTGTCTCTTGTAGATTAACTGCAGATTGTTTTACGAAACCTTGTTGAATTAAATGAGAAAAACAGCAACCTGGTGTCAAACAAGGCTCAAAGACTTGATACAAAATTAGAGACAGAAAAGACCAAAAATGCAGAGTTTGAGAGTCATCTCATGGAACAGCTGAACAACATTAAAATGCTTTCCAAAGGGACAAAAGATCTAGACAAAATTCTGCAATATGCGCGTATAGACAAAGGAAACTGGAGTTTGGGATATCATGGAGCTAAGAACACAACTGTAAACATTATCGTTGTTAAGGTAACAGACACAGTGAAGGCTTCAACATCATAACATAAAGCAACAAGGATGTCTCAACCAGCATCTCACAAGTTTATTCAAAGACAGAAATATGATAGGTATAAGGACAAATCCTAAAGAGATTACTGGACTCAACTAATAGACTGATGGTACTATGGTAAATATGGTAATGTCAGGTTTCAGTGTTACATGTTTTAGAATCTTCTACGCATAATCATTGAACAATAGTACTTCAAGGACCATCAGAGTATTGATAGGGTCTAGGTCAGGAAGGTAGATTTGTGTTGTCAGGTTGCTTACATAGCTCGTAAGGATCAAAGTGACTCAACAACAAAATATTTGTACTTTGATAGTGGGTGTTCACGACACATGACAGGAAAAGAGGAAAACTTGTTAAACCTTGAAAAATCTTTGGAGAAAAGGTGACCTTTGGAGGAGGTACTAAAAGAGAACTCAAAGAAAAAGGTAATACAAATGGGTATTCACGACCGAGGTTGAATAATGTATATTTCGTGGACCGGCTAAAAGAAAATCTCATCAATGTTAGTCAGCTGTATGACTTGAATTTGGATGTGATATTCACTAAAGTTGGTTGTAAGGCATGTGATGCATATGAAGTTGTGGTTCTTGAAGGTGTAAGGTCAGGAAATGACCGCTATATGTGGATACCAGCAAATAAATGTATGAGTGCAGTTCAAGATAATGAAGCACAACAGTGGCATCAATGATTGAGTCACATGAACTATCAAACGATGGTGAAACTTGCAAATTAAGAAGTTGTGAGAAGATTGCCTAAACTTCAAGGAATTCAGGAGTTTGTATATGTGGTCCATGCAGCATGGGAAAGAAAGTTAAAACACAACATCGTTTAGTACAAGATGTAAAGTCATCATCACTATTGGAACTGGTTCTCATGGATTTGATGGGTCCAGTTCAGGTAGCAAGCACAATTGGTAAAAAAATCATTTTGGTGATAGTTGATGATTTCTCACGATACGAATGAGTTAGATTTATGAGGGAAAAGAATGAGATTCTTGACAGCTTCAAGATTCTAGTGCTTCAATCTCAAAATGAAATAGATGGAATCAAGACAATTCAAAGTGATTACGATGGTGAATTTCAGAATGTCGTTGTTGATCAATTTTATGGTTCTCGAGTTATTTCTCACACTTACTCAGCTCCAAGAGCTCCTCAACAAAATTGTGTAGTTAAGAGGGATAACAAAATGGTGCAAGAGATGGTTAGAGCCATGATGCATTGGAATGATGTTGTCAAACACTTATGGGCTGAGGCTACCAACACTGCATGTTACATTGTTAACAGAGTGTATGTTCGAAAAAGAACAAACAAGACTCTGTATGAACTATGGAAAAGAAAATCACCCACTATCAGTTATTTTCATGTGTTTGGATATGTATGCTACATTTTAAATGATAAGGATCAGCTTGATAAGTTTGATATAAGAAGTGACAAAGGTATATTTATAGGGTATTCGGGGACAAGCACATCGTTTCGTAACTACAACATACTTAAATGATAAGGATCAGTTTGATAAGTTTAAGTGTTCGTTTTATGTTTGTGAGAATTATAACCAGCATGTGTAAGACTTTTGAAGAAAAATTTACATTAACAAAATGAGTTGAAGCGTTGGATCGGTGCTTTTTAATCGAAGTTTGTGTGTCTTTGTCTCTATACTTTTTCAATCACAACGATAGAAACATCCAAGAGAAGAACCAAATTTGAGTGTAAAGTAATCAAAATTTGTAAAGTAATCAAAATTTGAGCAAATGGAAGTATAGCAACTAACTTGAAGCTACCATCTCCTATTATACTCAAATCAAGTTATATCCTCCGAAGTTATCCTACCTAACACCAACCAACTACTAATTAATTGAACCAAATCTAAGCAACCATAAAGAGTACAAAATAATTTTATGATGTATATTGTTCTTATTTTATTTGGATTTTCTAGTCTTTGAATTCACAAAATTTCTCATAGATTTTTGAAAATAAGTAGATTTTGGGCTAATATCACTCGAAGCCACAATGAGGTGGGGTCTTTGGTAAATTTGAGGTCAATGGTGAGCCGATATCAATGGCGAACTAAAGTCAATGATAAACCGAGATCATCAAAGAGTTGAAATCAATTGGAAGTCGAGGTGAATGGTGAACTGAGATCCTTCCTTTGCAACTTAAGTCGACTAGATCCTATTTAGTCTACGTAGACCGAACGGGGATTGACATATCCTCCTCCAATAATTGTCCCCCCTAGGCTAGTCAATTAGACTACTTCTGGGCACGACTCTTGAGGTTTCTTCTTCTAGAATCTTCGGTCCATGTGTCTCTTCTTTATAGGTTTGCTTTTCAACTTTCGTGCACCCGCACGTGGGTGCAAATTTCCTAGGGTTACTGATTAACAACGTTTCGGTTGCACCAAGGATTAACGATGAATGGACGCCTTGACTTCTGCATCTCTTCTATAAATACAAAGTGAGTCCTACCATTTCTTACTCTTTTCTAACTCGTTCCTCTTTAAGCCAAGGGTGCTCTCTATCCTTTCTCTCTAAAATTTAAACTTTCTGATTGTTAAGACGCCTTTCTTTCTTTCTCGAGAAGCTTTTTAGTTTATCCAAGATATATTTTCATGTAGGTTGAGTCAAGTTTCCGACATGACAATAATCAAATCAAGTAAGAACTCTAGTTCTAAGTCCTCTTTGCTTTTTGGTGATGCTTCTGGGTTCACCGACGACACAACTGATGAATCTTCTCGGCGTGTGTCGTCCGCTCCTAATCCAAGGCAAGGAGAGCCATCTTCCCCTCTGTATTCTAAAACTAGGGTGAACCAAAATGATGAGATGAACGCTTTGGCTATGGAAGTGGGATATGTCGACACCCGTGTGCATATATTATGGGCTTCTTTAGCTCTTCTCAACGACATATTTTCTCCGGTGGAGACCATGAGAACTTGTAGTTGCCTTCGGTCATTAATAGTTTCCCCTTTGATAATTACTCGAGCAAAACTAGACTCGATGATCAGACATGTAACCTCCCTAAGAATCTCCATTTTCTAGTTGTACAAGCCGACAAAAGGCCATGGACCCTCCTAAAGGTTATAATATCTGTTTATTATTGTGGTGTTTCACATTTTTCTACTCTTCACAGCTTCTTAATGACTCAATTGTGCCATTTGACATGAAGAAGTTGATGGGGGCGCTAATCTTAAGATTCTCAAGGGCCGATTTGCGAGGCTACATCTACTAATCATCAAGCTAAATGTAAAGATGAAATCGTTATTGTTGACGATGAGCCTTCTCTTCAATGGACAGGTGCAAAGGAGACGATGTAGGAGAATGTTGAGATATAGGGCGTTAGGAGGTGGTTAATGCCAAGACCTCCAATAAAAGAAATTGTAGACAAAATAGTTGGAGAATGCAAACTGTTAATCCACCAAGAAAGAGAGAAAGGTCGAGAAGAATACGGGGAAGCAGTCTGAGAAAAGCCAGACCTCAAAACATCAAGAAGGATGAACTGGTAAATTGAAGGGTGAATCTACATGTAAAGATAAAGGAGTAAAAGGCTCATTCTCTCAGTGTTCTGTTTATGGCATTATAGTCTGATATGTTCGAGGCGACAGAAGAAAGCTAATGCAACTTCTTACCGCAAGCTATTATTTTTTTTATCTTTTTCTTGTTGGGAGTATTTTCACATATTTTCTTTCGAACATAATTTTTTACACAAACCTTTCACCTTTTCATTATTATCTTGCACTTTAAGTTAAACATGTGAAGTTAAACCAAATTCAAATAAAAAATGAGAGCTTTATGTAAACTTTTACGAAACACCTAGGAACTTCCTTAATGGTGTTGAATTTTTTTGGGTGATCTCATGTTGTCGTCGAGTTTCTTTGGTCGCAACGTTTCTGGTATTGCAGAGTGAGATCTAGGGGTATCACCAAATAAATTTTGTTGCAGCCTTGTTAGGGAGTTCACTAGCTGGGATATGTTGTTCGCGGAGCACAGCTTGCGCTTTAGTTAGCATGTTGAAACGTTTGTTGTTTTGTTGAGTCATGTTCTCTATCCGGACCAGAAAGTTCTGCAGTAATTGTGGGATTGATGCTCCTTCCACGGTAGGGTCATGATGGTCAATGGGATGATGACCATCACCATAGTTGATTTTTCCGGGCGTTTTCTCGTGAGGGCTCATCACGTACGATCCTTTTTCCATTGGCTTCCTCGTGCATGGAGAGTTCTTTTTTCTCTTCCCCACAAACTCAATTATTCGTGCTGAATTTATCACACAAGGTTTAAGATCCTCTAGACCAAGTGATTGGAAAAATTCAATAAAAATTTTAGAACCCCATCCTACAAATTCCAAACTCAGTAACCTTTCAAAATTTATTGTTATCCTCCATTTTAAGTTAAACCTGTGAAGTTGAACCAAATCTAAATCACAAGCTGAGAGCTTTCTGTAACTAGTTATGAAAAACACCAAAAACCTTCCTTTTAACAACCGAGGTCCTGCTGAAAAACTACTAATTTAGAAAATAAAAACATAACACACGAGTCTGCCAAATTCAGATAACTTGTATTTGCACAGGTAAAATTGGCAACAAATTATGTTTGCTGATAGCTAAAAGATCATCACAAGTTTCTCTTATGAAACGGGACTCTCTTCAATCGCGTAGAGCCTATTTTACACGAATAATTATTTAATAATGAAAAGTTTAAGAAATTCATATGCAGATAAAACTAGACTAGAGTTGACAAAGAAAAAAAGTTTGTTTAACCATAGAATTCAGAGCCTTTCCACTCTATGAGATTTGGTATGTTGCTAATGTGGTAAACATGGTTGTGGCTAGGTTCATAGGGCCTCAAAACGAGTTTGAACAAATTAAGGGTTTTTCAATTTATAGTTTGTAGAAAACAAAAGTTGATAACTACAAGATATTGAAAATGAATTTGTTTAGAAAAATCGAAATTATAGATGACAAAAGAAATAAAAAGAAAACTCTTTAAGACAATTTCATCTTCTTTTCCAAGAAAATCTTTAACGAAAACTAATTTTAGTTGCATAAATTAGAGTTAGACATGAAGAGTTAGGAGTGAACAGTTTAAACTAACAAGACTTTAGTAGTCCGTGTTTTCTCTGCCTCTCCTATTTCCAAAATCTCTCTATTAACTTTATGTCTGTTCTTTGCATTTTCATTTGAAAATTATTTAACCAAAGACTTATACTCGAGATTTCTAACCAAATTTCTTTCAATAAACTAATCATTTTAACCTAACTTTAACTATATAACTTAGGAGTCTTGAGGCTTTAGCCTCACATTTATTTAATCCTTCAAGAAACATGGCCTTGATTGTAAAACAGTCATGAATACTCTGCTATATATAAACCACTGCAGATGGGAATTTAGATACAAGCTTCAAGAAACAGTGAAGCAAAAAAAGCACACATTTTAAATTCATAAGTCTATAGCTAAAAGCTCTATCATGCATGGTTGGTTTACATCAGCAAAGCGAAGGCAAGTGATCCGAATATGATCCCAACCACAAGACCAGCTCCTATCCCATTTCTAGAACCGATTGAAATTGATGTTATCTCGCTTTCTTGTGCTTTTGCAGAAGCTCCTAGGACCTTTGCAGCCACAGCGAGAGGTGAACAACCTGATTCAGCACAAGGGTCTACAGTGTCATCAGGGTTTTGGGGTTGTGCGTGAAAGAAGTCAAACGCAGAAGGTGAAAATGCCACTGGACTCTCGTAGGCCAAACCATGAGGAGCTCGGTCTTGCGCTAAGGCAAAGTTCATGAAGACTAGAGAACACAAGAGGAAGAAGAGGCAAGTTTTAGAAACCATTTCTCTCACTGTTCTTTTTGGCTTGTAGGTTGAGGTGGTTAGGGTAGTGATAGTATGTTTGGTTGAGACTTTGAGCAAAATTTGGTATTTATTAGGTGATGTGAAATAATGTGGTTGTTGTTTGTTATTAATAGAAATGAGGTGGTTAAAAAGATAAGACATTTTACAGAAGGGAACAATATCATTTCTCATGATTTATCTGCCTTTTCTCAACATATTATTCCTTTTATTTTTATCTTGCTATGGTCCTGCAATCTTTTGGTTTTGTGAAAACTCAAAAGACTTCAGATTTTGCTTAGCCAGAATCAAAATTCATCAACTCGAATGTTTTTACATATAAAAATTTCAATACTGATTTATTTGAGTTTCAATTCAAATGTAAAACAACAAAAGCTAAAATCCAAAAAAAATCAAATTATTAAAAATTCAAGTATATTTTAATCATTTTAATTAGAATTAAATAAATATTTTATTATATTTTTGATCAAAAAATTAATTAAATTCAATATGTATCAAACTAAACTTGAGCTAAAAAAATTGGATTTATATGGAATGTAATTTCCAAAAATTCGAAAATTCGAAATCCAAAAGACTGAAAACCAAAACCAAATCCAGGTGTTGAGGTTATTTAAGACTGAGTTTATAGTAATTAGAATGATATGAGTAGATCTGGCCCCATAAGGTACTTAATCACTATCTTTAGTTGTTAGCATCCTCGAATCTTTAAATTAAGACATAATTAGAATAAGAAGTAGGAGCCATCATTAAACTTTGGCATCCTATAATTCAATTCAAGTTTCTCTTCCCTTAAAGGATCAACAACCAACCAAAAAAAAAATCCTTATACAATATTAAAAAATATAGTTATGTGAGTGAGTGTAATAATTAATAAAAGACTTTCATAAGAACACAACATGGAGCTCTTATCTATAATGGCCACAAGAGGGGTCAAGCATGCATCTCTTCTCTTCACGCCTTCTATTTATGTTTCTCAGTTTTATTGCACGATTTTTAATCTTCTCTCTTACGTTTTTGATTCTATATTTGTAAATTGTTTACATTATTGGTTTTGTAGCTCCTATGTTTTATGAAATATCACCTGAAATAAGGTATTAGATTCTGCTGATTGTGAATTTATTAATGGTTCATTGTTACTATGCACTGATTACAAATTATGTTGATCGTTATCTTGTCAACTTCTAATCAAATCAAAACGTTAACTTGAGTAACAAAGTTTCATATTGTACGCAGTATATCAAATTAACAGGTGTTTGACCAAAACAAAAATCAAATTAACAAGTGAACTAAAAATATATTTTTCATCCTAGAAATTTAATAGTTAACAAATTAGATTTTTTGTCATTAAAATCTATCCGTAGTTATTTTTCGTCAGTAGAATCAACAATATTTTACTCTATTATGCAATATAATATAAATTTGAATTACCATATAAAAACTGTAAAATAAATATTTAACCATTTGAACAAGATAAAAAATAATTAATAGTAATAAAATGTTGGGTGAATTAACAAACTAGTCTTTATTTGGATTTTTTTATAATTCTAACTTTCTTGGAATTATAATACGGTTTGACTCCTTCCTTTTTCATTTGAAAAGAAAAAAAATTATGAAAATTTCATTAATAAGAAATTTCACATTATGACACAAAAACCTATAAAAACATTATGAAACGTTGCAGGTTTAGTTGTATAATGTTGTAGGTTTTCATTTTTCTTTGTTGTAGGTTTAAGTGTTTTAGTTATGTAGGTTTACAAGTTAAATTTTATGAATTAATTTCTCATGGGTTAAGTTTTTATGCTGTAGGTTTTTCGTTTATTTTTTCTGGTTTTGTAGATTTATAAATACAAATTTATTTGACATTTCTCGTACGGATCTCTGAACACATTCGTTTTCTAGTTTTGTGTTTGTCTTGGTTGTCGGTTTAGGTTTTTGATTTTTATGTTTTGTTTTTTATTTGTTGTAGGCTTAAGTTTGCAAAATATCATTCTCCTTTGTAGGTTTATTTGTCAGTCATTGTAGGTTTTGTAGGATTGGTTTTTCTTAATTCTCGACTTAGTTATCCTGTTATGTATGTTTTATTTTTGTTTGATGTAGGTTTAATGATTATTTATTGTAGGTTTTTTATTGTCAGTTTTGTATGTTTATTTATCATTCATTGTAGGTTTTGTAGGATTGATTTTTCTTACTTCTCAACTTAGTTCTCTTGTTATGTAGGTTTTGTTTTTGTATGATGTAGATTTAATGATTATTTGTTGTAGGTTTATTTTTCATTTCTAAGGTTTTCGTTGTAGGTTTCTAAAGTCTTTGTTGTAGGTTTATTTTTCAATTTGACGGTCTTTTTGTAGGTTTATATGTATAAGATATCATTTTCTAATTGTAGGTTAGTTTTACGTCTTGTAGATTTTCCTATTTTGTCGTTCTCATGTTATTATACGACTTTGTTCTTCTGCATTTTAGGTTTTATGATAGTATATTATAGGTTTTTCGTGCCTCTTTTGTAGGTTTTCCGGCTATAAAACCTAGAAAGTTTAAAGACTGTATACCTCAATATTTAAAATATACACACCTTCTTCTTTAACATAAACGACGTTGCCAATGACCATTGACACCATTTTTCATCTTCATTCAAGTTATTACTTATTTTTGTAGGTTTGATTCTCATGTTTAATGTGTTCAATTTTCATGTTTTGTAGATTTTTGTTTCCAATGCTTAGTTCAATTATTGAATTCAGACAAAACTGCAAGACTTTAAACAAAACCTACAATGAACCAACAAACCTATAAAACTTAAACAATTTTAAACAAAACGCCTCTAAATTCAAAAAAAATTGAAAAAGATTAATTAAATAATAACATTTTGTAATAAAAACAAAGAAAAATAAATAAATAAAATTAAACGAAATGACATTCTCGTAATAAAAATCTAACAAACGAAAATTCAGGACATTAATTAGAATGTGATAATAGACTATTTCTAAAATATTTCATGTTTCTTAATCAAACTCAGCTTCTAGATTTTGCCGGTTTGATGTGGTCTTTTTAATGACCACCAGTAATACATCCGGTTTGCTGATGAACCAGGTCTAACCATCCGTCAGATCTGGTTTCAAAACATTGTTTAGACTAATTGATAACCACTTGTATTGATCTTTAATAAACTGGTCAGTAAATACATTAATTGGTTTAAATTAGTCTATGCAGTTTCATGTGTGAAAAAGAGAAGTTGACGATTGGTAAGGATTTTAATTGGTATCACATGTTTTATAATGTGACTCTATCCTTAACTTTCATTCTGCACGCTTCACAGGATTTGCTCTTCTCTCTTTCAAACAACGTTTTTTTTTTAACAACGATAGATAAAGATCTAATCACTACTGGAATACAAACCCGTCACTTTTCCTAAATTAGCCAGAGCATCTGCTTTGTGGTTTAGGCGTCTTGGGATAACCGATAATGAGCAGGTCATGAACCGGCCTTTGGAACTCCTCCTGATATGGAATGAAAGCCGGCCACTCCTCTGAGTACTGCATGATTGAGAAAACCGTCTTGCAGTCTGTCAATATCTCCACCTCCTGGACTTGGCACTCTGCTAACACCTCCATTACCCCAAGCACTGCTTCCACCTCCGCATGTAGTGGTGATAGACTCCGGTGGATCTTCAAAGATCCCGAACATACTCCTTCCAACGAATCTGGAAAGTAAATCCAACCGACCCCCGTATAGGGATCCGTCGCCTTCCAGGAAGCTTCCACGAAGCATTTATAACCCGTGAAACTAAGATTTGTTGTGGTAGGACATATCATGGGTGATTTGATCGAAACTTGATTAATCCCCCGCGTGTCTCGCATCGTTGGATTATCCTGGTGGGCATTAGTCCACTCATGATAATCTGAATATGCTCTCTCCAAAATGACTTGGGGATTTAGGTCAACTTGTTTAAAACAAAAATCATTCCTCGCCTTCCATATATGCCAAATGATCCACATGAAACTCCCCATATCTGTTTGATGTGTAGTCCTAGAAAATAGGTACTCCAAATTATACTAAAGTGAGTTTCCTGGGAACACCCCTGCAGATGAGGGAATCATCGATAAGGCCCAAGCTTGTAAAGTCGGCGGACATTCAAATAACACATGGTTAATTGATTCTGTATCCGCTCTGCAACGCTGACATCTGGGATCCTCACCGATCCCGCGATATTTCAAATAATGGTACACTGCTGTACATCCTGACAACGTTTGCCAAATAAAATGTTGTATCTTAGGGGGGCATTCTAGCTCCCAACACTTCTTATACAAAACATCAAAATTTGGCCCCAACTCTCTGATCCAACGTATTATCAGCTAGTTGATAGCCTGATTTAACAGTATAGCGTCCATTCAGTGTATAATGCCAACCCCAAAAATCTCGTCGTGCACAAACTGGCAATCTAATCGCGAGAATCAGATCCGCATCATTTCTTTCAAAATACTGTCGAACTAAAACCGCGTTCCATTTACCGGTTTGACGATCAAGAAATTGATCGACCGTCACATCTGGAAATAAATGGAGAGATGACCTTACTGCGGCCCGTGGTTTAATTCCCGGTATCCAGGGGTCCTCCCAAATCTTGATTTGTCTCCCGTCCCCAATTTTCCTGACCAATCCTTTTTTAAGTAAAGGTTGTGCAGACATAATGCTTCTCCATCCGTATGACACTTGCCCCGTGATGGACGTCTCCATAATACACTTATCTTTATAATACTTTCCTTTGAATACCCTTGCTAGTAGTGATTGTGGGAATTTCAATAGTCTCGATATCTGTTTTGCTAAAAGCGCCGTGTTAAAATCCTCTAAAGCACGGAATCTCAGTCCTCCATTGGATTTTGGTCGACATAAATCTTTCCATTTTTTCCAGTGGATACCCCTGGTTAGACCAGATTTCGACCACCAGAAATTAGCAATAGCTGATTGCACTTTTTGAAGAACCCTCTTTGGTATTATGTAACAGCTCATTACATATGTCGGTAATGCTGTAAGAATCGATTTGATCAACACCTCTTTCACAGCTCTTAACAGGAATCGATTGGCCCATGTTGCTATCCTCGCCTGTAACTTATCGGCAACGAAAGCAAATACCTTAGTTTTAGAAGCTCCTATGCTCTCCGGGAGCCCCAAATACTGTCCCAACCCACCTATGTTTCTTATTCCCAAAATATTTTGAATCTCGGTTCGTGAATCTGGTGCTATATGTTTGCCAAATAGAATTGATGACTTAGAAAAATTAATTTGCTGACCTGACCTTTGTTCGTAGTCCGCCAAAATTTTTAAAATATAGGTAGCTTCTTCTTTATTTGCTTTGCAGAAAAATAGCTTATCATCCGCAAAGAGAAGATGCGATATAGACGGACTGTCTCTAGCAATCCTAATCCCACATATGCATTTCTCCTGGACCGCCCTATGCATTTGAGCAATAAGAACCTCGGTACACAAGATGAATAAGTATGGGGACAAAGGATCCCCTTGTCTTAGCCCGCGCGGAGTAACAATTCGTCCACCTGGGACACCATTAATTATCACCGCATATTCGACACTCGTAATACACCATATAATACCCTTTATCCATTTGTCGCAGAAACCCAAATTCTGCATTAAATCCGCTAGGAAATTTCATTCCACTCTATCATAAGCTTTACTCATATCAGTTTTAACAGCCATAAATTGACTACTAATCGATCTATTCGTGCGTAACGCGTGTGCCATCTCTTTTGCAATCAAAATGTTGTCAGGGATCGACCGTCCAGCTACAAATGCGGATTGTGTCTCTGATACTACCTTCGGAAGTATCCTTTTCAACAGCAGACACAATACTTTAGCTATTATCTTATATCCAATATTACATAAACTGATTGGTCTAAATTCAGCCACGTTCGTCGGACGCGGGAGTTTTGGGATTAGACAGATATTAGTCTTATTTAATCTCATGTCGAACTCCCCAGTCCTAAGAAAATTATCCACTAGTTCTATTAGGTTTGTTTTTATTAGATCCCAGGAGGATTGGAAAAAAAGCGTTGTCATTCCATACGGGCCTGGAGACTTTTCTGGATCCATTTGGAAAAGGGCTTTTTTAACCTCCTCCTCTCTAGTAGGTCTTAGTAAGAAATGATTATCCGTTTCTGTAACCTTACTTTCCAAGTCGTCCACATTTACCTGATGGACACCATTACTTTCCCAGCCATCGCTTATCAAAACAAAATTGTTTAAATATTTAAATAGGTCGATTGTCGGATCCTACCATATCTAAATATTTGATTTCCGTCTTGGGAAATAATTCATGCCAGTCACTATTACCAAAAGCTTTGTCTAGAACACATCTGACAACCCCATTATTACGTGTTCCTCTCCAGGACCAGACATTCCCAATTTTCGGGAAATCTAACAACCCACAATCCCTCAGCATCTGATTAAAAGGTCGAAAGGAATTTACACTCCTTATGACACCTCCTTGATTTTCATGATTCCCAGAGATCTCGTTAAAATCCCCACAAATAGTCCATGGGCATGAACGATTAATACTAATGCGTGTAAGTTTCTCTCACACATATAACCTCTGACGAGTTACTGGTTCACCGTAGAAGAAGGTGATATGTGATTTAATCCCAGTAATATCTAATGATAAATCTATCATGTTTTTATCCTTTTGATTTATCATCACATTATAGTTATCATTGTATAAAAGGATTAAGCCGCCACTTGAACCCACCGGTTCAACAATTACCATTTCATTGTAACCCACGTGTTCTTGGATTTTTACCAAAAAAACCTCTTTGTTTTTTGTTTCTGATAAAAATAAGAACTCACGTCTAAATAATTTCCAAAAATCTCCTAAATAACTTATTGTTATTTTATTACCCAATCCATGACAGTTCCAACACAATAATTTTAAAATCATAAAAGAAAACTCATGGAGCCTTAATTTTGCTCTTTTGATTTATCCTTCTTAAGGCTAACTTCCTAGTACTAATCCCCCTTAGAGGGGTAGAAATCCTAATCCCAGCCTTTGAAGCAACTACAGAGGTCCTCATTGCTTTTGATTCCTTGTAATTCTGTAGCTTAGTTGCCATATCCACGTGACTCTGAGCCCTCTCCTCATCGGAGAGAACACGTCTCTCAATTAGAGTCGCCTCCTCAGCTAGTTCATCTAAAACAGCTTCAGCCAACGCATCTGTGTCAAGTGGCTCGAGATTCTCTGCACTCCCAGCCTCCACTTCCTGATGCGGTGCATCTAGCTCCTCATCAAGATCATCAAAATTCTCCACGTCCTCCATTAGTGCAGACAGAGAGAGATTCTCATTGTCATCATCATTACTTGACACCATCTGTGTTTTTCCCTCATTCGGTTGCTCTTGCTCTTTGTCTTCAAATAAAGGTCTACAAACCTTTTTTGCTGAAGACAACTCAGTAGTATCTACCATCACATTGCCCTGAAAGATTAAACAGACCAAGTGATTATTCCACAAACTCTTAAAAAGAATATAAAACAGAAAATATATAAATACCTTCACTGTTTTGTCTAATTGTGGCTGAACTAGAGGAACACCTCTTCCTCGTTTTGCTCGGTCAGCTCTGCCTTTATTCACCTGAGCCTTGATTTGTAGGCCTTTGCCTTTATTCGGGCCCACCACAACACTTTTATAAGAACCGCTTGACTAACCGACTTGTTTCCTAGGCAGCTCCAATTCTAAAACCTGATTTACTAGTTTAGCTTTATAGCATTTAGACTCATCATGAGTCATTCGAAAACACATACTACAGAATCCTTCCAAACGCCTATACTCAAACATCACTTTTGACTCTCGACCTTCTTCAAACTCTAATATAGAGGAAAAAACCAGAGGCTTTGAACATGGAATTTTAATAAGAACATGCCCTTTCAAGACATCAATACTTATTATTAAACCCACTGAACTAGCTACCACTCTATAAACTTCCTCTACCCTATACTCAAAGGGTATTCCAGTTATTCTTATCCATAGTCTAATGATGTTTGGATGGTCCGCATCAGCCATTGGCTTCCATGGTGTATAGGAGACCACCCAACCATCGAAATTAATATACCCGTTATCTAAGACTCTTAACATATCCGATTCAGTTTGAAACTCAAACTGAAAACGGCTATTACCCAAATTAAGACCACGTACTTCACCCACTAGATTCCAGAACTGTGGCATCCTAAAAAGGAAGGTATCCACATTTTGTATCATTGGATTAAGACACCTACCCAACATGACTTTTGAGCTTCTAGCTAACAAAGCCGAATTATCTATTTTTGGAATCCTAATTTTCAGTAGGCGTGATGGTGATTTTGCTACCATCACCTTCTTACTGGAACTAACATTAGACATTATAAACCCTTTTACTAACCCAAATATTAACTTTGTGCTACAATTTAAGCTTTGAAAATTGAACGTGGAAACTTTAAGCTCCCTAATCCTCCTTAAATACACAAAGTGACCGACTCGTAAGATAAATCTTATCTCATGTTTAAATTTTAAATGTTGCCTATATTGTAGGAAATTCATTCGAATAGGCTAGAACTCATCTTGTCGTTGGAAAAATTCCTGAATTTATGAGTTATCCAAATAGTCCATTTTAATTTTTGAAAGTTGAACTGAAATCTATCATAACAGATTTCAACTTTTATAATTGAACATTATATTTTTATCACTTCTTATCTAGATCTTTTTAATATCTGTCTTATGATAACTACCAAATATGAGATGCACTAACCTTGGAGATCGTTGAGCCAATGTCTCATCTCGAGATATTGTGACCTCCCTTACTGCTTCCGCCACCTCAGTGCAAGAGAAAAGAAGAGACAGATTGTTAGAACTAATACAAAGTGCAAACCCATTACAATGGTCTCTTGTAATCTCTACACAAAAAACTCTCACTAAAGCCATGTGTAAGAGTATCAACTTCTCGTCTAGCTCACACAACCTCCACCTAACCCAATTCTGATCGTGTGTAGACTCAGCAAGACTACTTTCTAACCAAATATTTCCTTCCATTAGTGTCAAGTATAATGGAATCCAAATCCTATCCCTCGGAATGTTTCCACTTACATCCACTTCCTGCTTCCCATATACCTTGATCCTCTTTTGAAGATAACTTTGCAAGTAATCATCACAGAAAATTCGATCAACCCATTTCTTTTATCCATATTTATTAATATGGATCAAAAGTTTCACTAATTTTCCAAAAACCATACTAGTTTTCCATCGCCACTTCAATAACCTTACAAAACAACCTTCCAGACTATACATCATTGTCCATGTATGGATCATTTCGGTGCAACCATGTCTGAAAGTGATGTTATTAGACATCGGTTGCCCAATCCCCCAAAACCAAATCGATATACTCAACTCCTGACTATGACTACGCCCAGTTATGATAACCAATTTTCCATAACTTAAGATAGAAATGAAATCAAAAGGAGCCATCGAGAAATACCTTAATCACGATTTGTTGACACGGCAGGAAAAGAAGAACAGGAGACCTTGAACCGCCGAGACTTTACCACTCCGAAAGCGAGAGCTGAGACGCAAAACAAAACCCCTAGGACTTTAGAAACTAAACCACCCTCTTCTACGGCTCGAAACAAAACCGAAAAACACCTTACCCTAACCCAATAGCTTCTAGAGACCCTAACAACAGCCCTTGAAAGCTTCTGATCTCCCAAAGGTGAAAAGCGAAGAGCCCAGCTCTACCTCCACCTAACCCCTAAGACCTAGAAACAAACCGACCTCCTGAACGACTCAATAAGACCCGAAAAGCGAACCCCCCACCTATAAGCCCATAATCCTCACCGACTACCTGCGAGGACCCCCCTTGACCAACGAAAAAGGGACTCTATGACGAAAACCCCTAAGTCGAACCCAAAACCCTAGATCTGCCGTAGAGACCCCTACAACAGCTAAAAGGGACCGAACAAGAGACTTCCTGACCGACGCCGAGAAGGAGAGACTTACCTGATCCCCGTGATAACCTCGCCTGAAGCCAAAACGGAATCGCCGGAAATCGTCTCCAAATCGCACCTCCGAGTAATGAGAGGGTTTTTTTTTCGTAACTTTTAGTTCTCAAACAACGTTTAAGATCCAATTTTGAGTTAACTCATTTAAAATTAATTGTTTTTTTCTTTTTATTATTATTATTATTAAATTAAATGTCATTTTACATTTTTGATGCAATTTTTTTTGTAACAAAATTGTAGTTTTAGTATAGTTAATCTAATGTATTATTTGAAGAGACCAAATTATGTTGTGCTTTCAACAACAATATATAATAGAAATTTTCATAGTTAAAAATTAAGTAAAAATTTTATCAATAAAATAGTTGTCTAAATCTATACTATTAAATGACACAACAACAGAGTTGCCACAATCTTCAAATAAAGTTCGGCGTCCACTCTTTTAAGAGGATGATATTCCAGTCTTGCTCACTGATCCTAACCAACAAGTGATTATGCAGACAGTGGAGAAGAAGAGGGACGACCTCCCACAATCTGGAAGCTTGCAGAAGGAGACAGTTAAGGCTGGTTTGGAAACGGCGGATGAACCTGTCAATCAACAAGAAGAGACCATGCAAGATATACCGATGCAAATGAGTAATACAGAGGTAAATCTAGATACTGAATTGGATACACTAGCTTTCCAGGCAGCGGTTTGTCAGGCCCAAAAATTACCGGCAACTGAAATGGCCCACATACATGAGGAGTTTGCGGCAAAACTGCAGACTTTTCGAGAGGCCAAGATGGCAAAACCACCGCAGGGACCACGTAGAAATACACTGAAAGCATCGGCATCACTCCGAGGTGTAAGTTCAAGGAAGTTGCTTGCGGTTCAAGCAATGTCACCTCGGCAGGGAATGAAGACCCAAAAACACGAGAGTGAGGGATAGTTTTCGAATTGTCAGGAATAGACAATATTTTGGACTCTTATTTTATGATTAATATTTTATGCTGGAATTGCCAAGGTTTAGGCAACAAAATAACAATTAGCTATCTTAGGGATTTATGGAAACAAATAAAACCGGATTTTATATTTTTGTCAGAAACCAAGAATAACTATTTATTCATGTAAAAAATACAAATACATCTTGGATATAACATGATCACCACAGTAGAACCTATTGGATCAAGTGGTGGACTATCGCTTCTATACTCTGACTTTTTAAATGTTACTGTTAAAGTCAAAAGTAAAAATATGATAGACATATCCTTAATCATAAATAATGATAACATAGATATTACTTTTCTGTATGGAGAACCTGTACACAATAAAAGAGATCAATTATGGGAAGTTCTAACTAGAAAAGGTATCAAGCAAAATTCACCCTGGCTCGTGATGGGTGATTTCAATGAGTTAACTGGTAACCACGAAAAACAAGGTGGGACGTTACGTCCGGAAATTTCTTTTCGACCATTCAATCAAATGATGCGTGATTGTGGCCTCATCGAATTCCCAGCAATTGGTAATACCTGGTCTTGGCGGGGTACAAGGAAAAATGGGGTCATCCGGAGCAAATTAGACAAAGCTTTTGGAAATGCAGAGTGGCATAATAGATTCCCCAAATCAGACATAGAATATCTTGGTATGATAGGATCGGATCATAGACCCATAGTCGGTAGATTTAATGACCAGGAAACTCTAAGACACAGACAATTCATCTTTGATAAAAGGTGGATTGGGAAACCAAGTTTTCAAAACATCATACAGAATTTTTGGAGACGTCTAGATCTAAGTACGTCTTTCACAAGAAAAATCAGATTGTGCCGCAAGGAAATCTCTCACTGGAGAAGTACACATATCCCGTCAAGACGTACCAAAATAGAAGACTTAAAAGCACAAGTGGAAGAGATACAAAACCTACCATTCTCGAATCTGGAAGACATTTCGAAACTCAATCAGGAACTTAGAAATGCCTACTTAGAGGAAGAAACATATTGGAAGCAGAAGAGTCGCAATAAATGGTTGCAAGAAGGGGAGGGCAATACAGCCTTTTTCCATGCTCAAACAAAGCAAAGACGAGCAGGCAACCGAATTGTGGGTTTATTGACAAACATCGATAAATGGGTAACGAAAGAGGACGAAATTATAAAGGAAGCTACATCTTATTTCTCAACTCTATTCCAAAGCAGTGGCATTATACCAGTCTCACTGGAAGAAAGTAAGCCTAAGATAACAGACATAGATAATCATAAGCTTATGAGTCAAGCTACAATAGAGGAAGTTCGCCAAGTTCTTTTCTCGATGGACCCTGGGAAAACTCCTGGGCCCGATGGAATGACGGATCTGTTTTATCAATACTCATGGGAATTTATTAAAGAAGACCTCATCCACCTAGTTAACAAATTTCTACGGCTTGGATATTTTGATAAGGGGCTCAACAGAACAAATATCTGCCTGATTCCAAAGGTCCCCCGCCCGACCAGAATGACCGAATTTCGGCCCATTAGTCTGTGTAATGTAGGGTATAAAATCATCTCTAAGGTCCTATGTCTACGACTTAAATCGATCCTGCCTAAACTAGTCTCTGACACGCAATCAGCCTTCATCCCTGGAAGGCAGATATCAGACAATATTTTATTAGCCCAAGAAATGTTCCTTACCTTACGGACCAATAAGAAAATCAGGACACAATTCTTGGTAATTAAAACCGATATGAGTAAAGCATACGACCGAGTGGAGTGGAATTTTGTGGTCTCTCTTCTTCGGAAACTAGGTTTCTGTGAGGGTTGGATAAAATGTATTATGCACTGTATCACCAGTGTGGAATACTCTGTCCTCATAAATGGTAACCCGAGTGGAGAAATAATACCACATCAGGGATTACGGCAAGGGGACCCTCTATCACCATACCTCTTTATCCTCTGCACGGAGGTCCTTATCAAAAAACTGCAACTGGCAGAACAGAGAGGACAAATTACGGGGATTTCAATTGCATATACGAGTCCCCCAATATCTCATCTCCTCTTTGCGGATGATAGCCTGTTTTTCTGTAGGGCATCAAAGGAGGAAGTCTCCTGTATATTAGCGATCCTTACTGATTATGAGAAAATATCTGGTCAACAGATTAATTATGACAAATCATCGATCCAATTTGGTCATAGTGTTCCACAAGATACAAAATCACAAATACACCAACTTTCAGGGATCACACAGTTAGGGGGAATGGGTTCTTACCTGGGTTTACCAGAAAATATCGGGGGCGCTAAAACAAAAGTCTTTGTGTTTGTGCGTACTAATTTGTTGAACCGGATTAGTAGTTGGTCGTCTAAATTTTTATCCAAAGCGGGCAAAGAGATCCTTATTAAATCTGTCCTTTCTGCTTTACCGACTTATGTCATGTCCTGTTACCGACTACCTAAATCGGTCATAACAAAACTGACAGCGGCAATAGCTGCTTTTTGGTGGTCTAATTCCGAGAGGACAAAGGGCATCCATTGGCTGAAATGGCAAAAGCTGTGTAAACCAAAATCTGAAGGCGGAATAGGTTTTCGCACACTAGAGACTTTCAACTCAGCTCTCCTGGCCAAACAGCTGTGCCGGCTAATTGATGCCCCCCACTCTTTGATTGCACGAGTTCTGAGAGGAAAATATTATAAGACATCATGTTCAATAAGTTCACCAAGCTTAGCGAACTCTTCATATGGGTGGAGAAGTATAGTTTCAGCACGCCCACTGGTTACAAAAGGAATGATTAAAAGAATTGGTTCAGGGGTATCTATTAAAGTATGGAAGGATCCTTGGATTCCGGATACGATTCCAAGACCCGCTGAAGATATATGTAATAATTGGTTTCCAGACCTTACAGTGGATCAATTTATTGATCATCACAGGGGGACGTGGAAGGAGACTCTGGTGAGACAATACTTCTCTCCACAGGATACACAATTAATTTTAGGAATTCCCATCCATCGTAATTCTAGAACAGACTATTGGGGCTGGCATTTCACACCTTCGGGTAAATATACGGTCAAATCAGGATACATTACAGCAGTTGCCCCTAGAGACAGGGGATTCGAAACTCATGGTCCAAATTTTAATGTTTTGTTTTCCAAGTTATGGGATCTAGAATGCCCTAGGAAACTCAAACATTTTATCTGGCAAGCCCTGACTGGATGTCTAGCGGTAAAACAAAAAATGGCACGACGGGGAATTAAATGTGAAACAATTTGCTCACGTTGCGGAGATGCACATGAAACAATTAACCATGCACTCTTTGAATGCCCTCCGGCCTACCAGACTTGGGCACTTTGTGGTATCCCGATAGCCAGAGATATCTTTCCGGGTCCTTCGATATGGTATAATTTAGACCACTTATTTTGGAGATCATCCCCCACAGACACACTAAATTCATTCCCATGGATCATATGGAATATTTGGAAAGCACGGAATGACCACTGTTTTTCAAATATAAATCCTCACCCTGATTCTATTCAAAGACAAGCAATTTCAGAACAAAAAGAATGGTTCTTAGCCCACAAAGAACATCAGCAACCACATCTTTCTTTGCATATCCAGACATTGGATCCATTGTCCATGTTTGCTTATCCATCCACAACTAATTATGGCTTCCATGGTTACAAATGTTTCATGGATGCTTCCTGGAAAGCCATGGACCGTACAACGGGTTTAGGTTGGTTCTGCTTTCCAGATTCAGTGGAGGGAGCTCAATCGGGATCAAAGGAGATACATCGATGCTATCGGCTCTACACTCAGAGATCGAAGCAGTTATTTGGGCCATGGAATCCTTACAAGCACTCCACAATTCAGAGGTAGAATTACTGACGGATTGTGCTCAGCCGACCTGAGGAATGGCCAGCTTTCCTCTCGTACCAAGAGACCTTCTCGAAATTACGACTCTCTTTCAGGATGTTCACTATCTCTGGTATTCCTAGAGCATTAAATCACAGAGCAGACCGTATTGCTCGCATAATCCGGCAGAGGAGAGTAGCTCGAGAATATTAAGTTTAGCCATTGTCGTCGAAAAAAAAAAAATCTATACTATTAAATGGAATGATTTTTGGCAAATAAATTAGTTAATTTTGTTGTAAACTTTTTACCTTTAAACTGGTTACTTTCTCTTATATAATGAATGAGTTGAGTTAAAATAAAGTTAGAGTTGATTATATATATATTCTCATGGATTCACTCGTACATTAGGAAAGCAAAAAACAATAAAGTCTTCCCAAACATAAATAGGGATTTAACAACAAAAAATTCAACAAAAAAACATAGATAGGAATACATAGGATCCTATATATATTGTGCAACAAGCAGAATCAAAAACAAAACTATGGTTTCAGGTAAAAAAAAGGTTCAGGTAAAACTTATAAATCATCAGAGGCCTATAGGTTAGACGAACCGGGCCAAAATGAGCCGAATGCAATGGTCCAAAAACATTATGCAATTTAACATACGCGTTAACTTTGAATACACTCTTGTCGTTTTTGTTATAGAGATATGCACACCCTGCCGTTTCTTTGAGAGATTAATGTTGTCTTTTTCCCTGAAAAACGACGTCGCTTTCCACCAATCAGATGGAAGCAGTCACGTGTCCTAAGAGCAACATTATTGGAGAGTTCTTATTAGAGTTTCTTAAATATTATTAAATGATTATATATGAAAAAGGTGAATTAAAAAATATATTTTAATAATAAAATAATAAAATAAGCTAAGAAACCCATTAAATAATTTCTTAAATAAGAAACTTTCATAGGATTTCTTAAGAGTTTCTTAAATTTTTAATAATAAAATAAGTTAAGAAACCTTTAGGAAACCCTTGATAATAGTGGCCTAACGCCACAAGTCGTACATGAAAGCTCTTCTCTCCAGGTGGACCACGATAATGATATCGACACGTGTCGTCTCTACAGCACCGTTTTTGTTTTAAATTTTTGGGAAAATGTTTGTATCATTGTCTTCTTCAAGAAAAATATCAAAAGGCAAAAATAAATTCACAGGTTCGGATAACTCAACCAAGACTCACCTCCAATCTCATCGTACATTACATTTTTGTCTTTCTATATTTGATTTATTTAAATCGAATTACTGATTTATCCACTTACTTTAAACGTGTGTATTCCTGAATCAAGATTAGTGGATCGAAATAGATCAGCCACAAGAGCCAAACCATGATATAAGCCATATAAGTTATAATTTAGGCCCATTATATATTATATCATATAATTTTTTAGAATTATAAAATTTTACTGTAAATTAAAACCCAAAATTTTCAAAATTTTATAGTAATTATAGTCCAAAACTTTTAGAGTTTACAGAATATTTGATTATTTATGATCTAAAATTTTTAGAGATGTTTTTAGTAAGTAAGACAAAAAATCTTTTTCATATTATTGTTTTCGAATTTTAAAAATTCGATGCTAGTTATTGTGTTTGATTATACAATTTCATTTTATTATTTTGTAGATTTTTTTGTGAAAGCTAATGAATAAAATTAATTGTTATTGTTAGAAATTATAACGAATTGTTTAAAAAAAAATTTTGAGTAAGGTCTTCGATAATATCAGACCGGCTGTGGCCACGAATACATATTATGGTCTTGATTCAATTAGCTTCAATAATTTTGTTAATAAATTTTATAAGAAAATATCAAAAATGTATAATATATTTATTTTAGTTCAAATATATGCTTTTGGTTAATTTGAATACCTGAAAGATTTATTTGTAAATTATACTATTTTAAGAAATATTTCAAATGTCGCTAATAAAACTTAGAACACTTTATTTACATTAAAAAGACAAAAAGAAACTTGAATTGAATTATAGAGAAATGCTTTCTTTTAATTATTGATCCTAAAATCGTAAAATGAAATTTTTTGATTGATTAGATATTAAGTGTTTGGTCAAATAATTAAATTTTTATATTTGCATTTGATTATCAGAATTTGTATAACCCTACATATTATTATTGAAAGTTTGAAATAAGGAAAAAAATTAGATTATAGATAAGGTTTTATCACAAAAAGTGGAGTAGTGTCGTTTGTAAGAAAAAGTTAATATATCCTAAGTTAATCAAAACCATATTCGTTATACATTCTATTTCATTATATGAGTGCACGAACATAAAAGCCACTGTATTCTTTTTATACAAATTTATTTATTATCTTCACAACAATAACTATTGAAAATGGAAAGTTCATTTATTTCCTAACATCAACATTTGATTGCAACGTTTTTTCAATAATTTAAGTAAGATTTAATTTATAGTTGAAATGTTTTAACTAAAATAAGATAAAATTTATATTTGTTATCTGATATCAAATTATATTAGAGATAAATCAATTAAATTATTTGTTTCGTTTTTTTGTCAACTAATTTAATGATTTTTAATTTCTAGTCTAAAAAATTTGATCAATAATATTTTGAAAATTTATAAAATAACAATATTACTGAATCAGTTGTTTTCGATAACGATTGCATCGTAAATTACTATTAAATTCATTCTAAGTGAAAAGATAAATTTTGAGACATTTTGTCAAAAATATGTATTAAGCATTTCTTTCTGCGGAATTTCTGACGAATGTAAAACTTTTTCTCATAAATGAATGACAAATTGCGACAGAAAATTGAGATATGTATAAGAATAACTTAATAAAATCTAATATTCGTAAGAAATATAAAAGAAAAAGTTGATGAATTGCGGTGTAGTAACATGATTCCCATATATAATAATCTAATAGTTGTAAATAAAATAAAATTCTCAAGTAAAAAACGTGTGTATGGATTTGAAAGTCATTTTGGAAGTTTTAAACTTGTAGGAAATTTCCAAGGGTAGAATGGTAATATTATCAGATAAGAGACCGAGAAGGTTGAGTCTATCCATTGACCACCTTCCTCTTCGACTCTATTTATATATAAAAGCAACCAAACCCAAAGAGAATCTAAATCACTTTTTATCAAACCAAACAAACAAAAAGGACACTTAAATCATTTTCTTCTTCTTCTTCTTTGAAAATGGCGACGAGCAAATGAAAGTCATCAACGGAGACAGATTTCGAATGAAGAAGAAGAAATCGACGGAGCACCCCCGCGTGAATTGTTAGCAAATCGGAGAATGGCTTCGTTTTCAGTTCATCAAGGAGCTGGGAGGACTCTTAAAGGAAGAGATCTAAGTAGGGTGCGAAATACTATTTTTAAAATTAGAGGGATCGAAGATTAACTATCTTTTTTAATCTTTTGTTTAAATTGGGGATACAAATACAAATACGAGGACTAAGTTCGAAATCGTACGAGGTGGTTTTTTTTTTAATTATTATAATGAAATTTTGAGACACCAAGTATGAAATTGACTCGGGCCAATTCATAATAACAACTACTATGATTGTTAATTAAGGATTATTATAGTTAATCATGTAGCATGAGTTTTTGATTATTTGCCAGATGGAGACATTGTGCGTTGTCTTTTAACAACTAATCCAACTATTATATTTAATTAAAATGCATATGAATTTTTGACAAAAATAATGATACTAGCAATATTCTACTTCCATGTTCGAAAAATAAAAAGAAGATGAAATTCGATGGTTTATATTAGAAGTATCAATAGCTGAATTGGTTGGCTTATAATTATTCTAGAAAGGAATGCACTTCAATAAATTCGTAATTCAGGATTTAATCTTATGACAGTTGTATAAACACAAATCTAGTTGGTTTATTCTGGTTATATGAATTCGTGTTTCGAAACAAGAAATTGGAATGACGAGATGATATTATATTTTATATATTACTACCTTATGATTAGTAATAATGGGATGATGTCGTATGCTTGTATAAAAATTAAGTAAAGGAGACTATAATATTGGATTAAAAGTGTCTTGGATCGAGCACGTTCAACACATTTGTATGGGTTTTGTGTGGATAAATCACTTGTTTGGATAAGATCTAGATAATTTGTTACTAATTCATTACGGACCCATATATAAACTTTCACGTTTCTTTGCCATAATCATTACTCAGTTGGATATTATAATACTATATCAAAACCTAGATCATGTACGTACGAAAACAACTTTATATTTATAGAAATAATCCTTAAAAAAAATCGAGCCTAAAAAACAAACAAAGTAACTAAAGTCTTTTTAACTTGTTCCGTTTGTGTGACGTTTGCAGCTGACAAATGAAATTTAATTAACTCGACAAAAAGAAAAAAATTACTGTTACATTTAAAACTTGAGTTAAACTGAAAAATATATAGTGAATATTTTGTGCTTCCCCTTGTTCGGGTCTTATGTACTTTATGGCGTCTTCCAATTTTCATACATTGACTGTAGGTTTGTCTTGGTTCTATGATCTAATTCAAATTATTAGGAACTTGCGTGTCTTATCATTTGTGTTTTTTTGGGGTCTAAAGTACTCTATTATATTAAATGTTTATTACAAATCACCTGAATCAGAAGCTACAAAATCCTAGAAACTTACAAATCACTACAAAATTGTATAAATAAGGATAAATAAATCGGTTATAAACATCAAGAAAATAATCATGGATGTCTTCGACAATTTTCAAAATCCTTACAAAAGCTGAAGAGGAATCTCGATCTGGTGCAGGAGCAAACAGATGCAACAAGATTCAAATTGCCATAAGAACTAAACTTCTTTTGGGGAAGAATCGTGAACTATTTGTTGGATCCAAAATATTTCTTAAGCCCAAATTAGTGATCTACCAACATGCTTAACAAGATGTGGGAGTGTGGAGGTATCATACCTAACCCTAATCAGAAGGTCTTCTAAACTAGTCTGGTCGGAAGTCTGTTGGAGATCAGAAGATACGTTGTTAAGTCGTCGAAAAACCTGGACTAAGATTGGTATCCACCCAATTTGGGCATCGCCGGAAGAGACGAACGTACAAAGCCACTCAGCCAAAGTCGACTGAATCAATGAGAGTTAAGTTGTAGCAGTTGTTCTAATATGTTTTAAATTCTTGTGTATGTTATAATAGATGGCACTTGGCAGAATTATTTAACAAGTAAAACACAATGACAAAAACGTGAAAGATGTTCTACATTTTATACCAATTATGAGGAGAAAATAATATATTATTTTGTGACATAACCTAGTTAGAAACTATGTGCTTGTCTTTGATTTTTTTTAGGATTCATCGGACTCGTCGTCACATATATTTTCGCAAAAGATACTTATCCTCAGAAATTAGGCAAAAAATTATATGATTTTTTTAATCACGGTAACCTAGATTCGCAGTTTATATTCGTATGAAATCTGTTGGGAATTCCTCATTTTAGTGGATTGTACGAGTGTGTATGTCAGAAATGAGCAAATTTCTTGTAGTTTGATTATTTTCATAAGTTAAAATTTTTAAAACTTTTATAAAAGTATTTATTTGTGCTTGGTTCGAAATTAAAAGATATTTTGTTTTCTATTGTTCGGTTTTTCGGGTGTCTGGTTTAGATATTTTCTTTTGATGATATATTTAGAAGAACACTTTAGAGATGAACTAATCTAGATATTTCATGATTTTTTATTTGGTCTAAAGATATTTATAGTTTGTTCTTTTGTTCATTCAAATGTTCCACCCGGATGATCAGTTTGGATGATGCGTCTAGATAACCGAACTTACACATTTTCTTTTTACAAAACTCAAGCATCTATTCTTCTCATGCTCCCTTTGAAAATTCAGATTATCCCCAATCAAATAAATGAATGATTTAAGTTATAGTAATTATCATACAAAGTATCATATACGAAATTCAATATTACGAGGAAGAAAAATTTGGCTCGTCAAATTCAATATTGTAAGCAAATTTGGCTCGTCAAGTGCAAGATAAACGTAAGTTTTCAAGATTTTCCGGATTGGAAGTTCTCAGCCTTTCAATCAATTACAAACCAAATTTTGTGCCTGAATAAAATTTTAATTTTGTCTTACAGTTGTTTGTCTTTGTCATTCGAGGTTAATGGATAAAAATACGTGTACAAATGATCTGATTTCCAGTTATGGAATTGCTCGGGTTTATTTTAAAAACTATTTATTTTTAATATGTGCCCTAATTTTTTCAATTTTGTTTTTAGTTTTTAGAAAAATTTTAGTCTTTTAATTAATTTTACAAACCCATCTCCATTCAAATGCATTCTTTAGACTCATCTAAAATTTTGAATGATTTTGTCAGAATCATCCAGATAATCCATCTGTATGATCCAAATAATTGTATCTAGAAAAACAATAATTTTCATCTCCATCCAGATGGATCATCTGGATGGACAGAAGAACAGATCCTTGATGTTAATTATCTTATTAACTCAATTTATATAGGAATCAAGCCTAAAACAAAATGTAATATATAATATTTAGTACTCCATATTTTTTTCTAATTCTCTAATAGGTCGGAAAACTATAAGGTAATTTTTATTAAATAAAAAGTTTAAAGTCTCTAATAAAATTTGTAAATAAGAAATTACGAAAAAATAATTTGATTAAATAGTTAAATTATTTGGTAATACAACAATTCTATAATATTTGGTAATATAGATTTGACTGAATTAAAATTTGTTGTCTAATTTTTGAGAAAAGCTATTTGTAAAAGAATATTTGTGGTCAAATAAATTTTTTTTTTGTCAACTATCCCACTGCCTTTTAAATCCCCTCTTACAACTGCATGTAGGGGGTTCGATCTCTGGTGGCTTGAGGATTTGTAAAGTGACTACACCACTGTCAAATAATTAAGTTTATTGTTTTCTATATAGAAATTATTTTTTTTTCAAAAAATGTGTATTTCCGTACTATTGTTTAAAATCTTGGGGTTATTATAAGATCTTCGACTCCAAACATCTTAATGTTGTTCATAAGATACCGAAGGAAAGGATATGTTGGTTTGGAATTGTTCTATTCATCGAAATAAGATCTTTAGCTTCAAGATTTATGTGATGATGACTTAACATCTTGCCCTTATACAAGACAATCTACACATGGCTGTTGTATGTTCTTTGGTGATTCTTTTGTCTTTTGGGAATTCAGAAAGCAGTATGTTCATTTTTCAGTTGAATTAGAATACAGAGCCATGACTCTTGCTACATGTGAAGCTTCTTGGTTGGTGAAGTTTCTGACTAAGTTGCAGGTACCACAAAAAGACCCAGTCCTTTTGTTTTGTGACTCTTCTGCAACAATTTACATAACTAATAATTATGTGTTCTATGAGCAGACTAATTATACAGAGAATGATTGTCACACTATTCGGGATCAGATTTAATTTGGACTCATCAAGACTATGCATATTAGAACACATAATCAACTTGCATACGCCCTCACGAAGAAATTATTTCTTACATTGTTTCGAAATTTGATTAGTAAGATAAACATGATTTCCATGTTTGGCTCATTTTAAAGAGATATAAGATTATGTATCTCAGTATTCTATAAACCGATTTTTGGTTTAATTTTGGTTTTGTTTATCTATAAAAACTTTGTGTATCATTTCTGATTTTTTTAACAGAAATAACAGTATCTAACTTCTTTTTTTGATCTTTTCTCTCAAAAAATATTAATTATGGTGGATGCAATTGCTCCAGAAATCTTACAACCCTTCGGCACAACATTGACAAGATTATAAGAAACTAGATCTTCTCCTTACACTACATATGCACTCAAAAGCTTAAAGGTTTTTGTAAATGATGTTTTGAGATTTCAGATCAAACCTTTTATTCTTTACCATATTTACTTAAGAACTTTATTTTTTCCATTCATAGATAACTTTTTGTTGATCAATAAACTTTTACGTTTAAGGAAAAAATTGGCGAAAGAAACAAAAGCGCGTGAAAGTTACTAGGGTGCTTGGCAATGTCAAATTTCAGTCCATAGATGTCTGAGATGGAGCCCATAGATGCCATAATCCTTAATAGTATTTCCCAACGTAACTGGTGACTGAACAAGTCCAGTCCTTCGTCGTTTTATGTGCGTTGGTTCTGTCGTTTTTCACTCTTGTCTTTTTCCTTTTTTTATTTTTTTATTTTTATTTTAGTCTTCTACCAAAGCGACAACGAATATTATTTTTGTTTATGATCGAAGACATCCAACTCTATTGTCGAAATTCTTTTCTTTCTCCTTTTACATTAAAAAAAAAAAAGTATTTTCATCGGCTGTTATGACATTTTATGTACGTCTCTTTCACGTGTTTTGTTACAATATAATTAATTAACTTATATTATTACGTATCCTTCACATGTTCAAAACATTGACTATTCTTAGTATGTTTGAAGATACCACCAATATTTACAATAATTACATATTAAATTTTTCAGACTGGATATTACTTTTTTTTGTCAACATTAGACCACAAATAACCGGTACATTAGTCAAATTCTTGTAAATGTAAGTGGAGAGACTCGATCCCAAAATGTGCAAGTGCACATGCCTTTTGTAGATATACTACATGTGACTAGGCTAATTGCCACCTTAGACTCTCGATATTACTTTAAGAAGTAAAAACCTTTCGGTCAAAAAAACAAATATTTCGGTCAAATGGAAGCAACCATATTTGACATAAAAAAAACTAAAGCAAAAGTAGAGCAACTAAGTCAATTTCCTTTTAACAAAACAAAACAAAAGTTAGGTCAATTTCTTTCCACCTGATTAAAAAAAGTCAATTTTGTTCTTAAAACAACTAGAGCTTGTTGTATTAATATTGTCGTCAATTATAATTTTAATTCGTTAGCAAAAAGTTATAGAGTTTTCTGCTAAAAATTCATCAAAATAATCATATTTTGCAAAAAAATAGTCAAAGTCAAATCTATGCAAAATAACCATCCAGCTTTACAAAAAATACAAGGTAGTCATTGTCGTAAGTTACTGTTTATAAAGTAAAAAAAAAAACATGTTGTCTACACAAAAGAATAGCATATAGTTTGGTTTTTGTTTCGTACCATTTAAATTTTAAATATAGTAAAATCAAATAACACCTAAATTAAAAATAACATGATTAAAAATATTAAACACTAATATAAAATAATATGTATTTTTTAAACGGTCAATTTAATATCAAATTTACGCGTTTTTGACTTGTTAAACTTAAATTTCTCCTCTCTTCATAAAAACTACGAATTTTGTGGCGTTATTTGCTCTGATAACGAGAAATTGTGCAAATGGAGAATATATTGCTCTTACGAATGGAATAAACACAAGCTGCATGTTAAGGTGTATGAAGATAAGCATATTTGTACACGTTCTGGGTACACAAAAATAGTTAAGAGTTTGACAATTGCAGAGTTATACACAGACCGATTGCGTATTGAGCCCAAATTTACAGCGAAAGAGATGACAACAGAAATACTGAGTATTTACGGTATTCGTGTGACTGAAGAACAATGTCGAAAAGCAAAGACTAGAGTGAACAAGGCGAAAAGAAAAGAACATGAAGACCAGTTTGCTCAAATATTAGATTACGAGGATGAGATACTGAAGAGTAACCTAGGAAGTATTGTTGACATTGAGACCATTCATGGTCTAACTCTAGGAGGCTTACAAAGGTTTCATAGAATGTATATGTGTTTTGCTACTCAAAAAGAATCTTGGAACTATGCAGTTGATGGTGCTTTTCTAAGTGGGATATCAAACGACAATTGTTAGTCGCAGTTGGGCGTGATGGTGATAATCGAAACGTGCTTATTGCATGGGCAGTCGTCAATAGAGATTGAGAAGGATGTAAACTGTGACTGGTTTATACATCACTTGAAGATTAATTTGGGACTTGGGAAGACAATAAATATGAAATATCTGACAAACAAAAGGTAAATTTGGCATCACAATTAGTAAAATCTTTTTTTTTTTTACTTTAACAAGTATTGTAAATTACAATTTTGTTGTTGTTGAAGGGTTTGTTGAAAGCAGTCCACAATCAGCTGCCTGAAGCTAAGCATAGAATGTGTGCTACACACATTCTAGGCCACTGAAAATGAGATAATTGTGAGATGGATATAGAGAGGCTGTACTGGAGAATTGCAAAGAACTACACAACAGGAGAATATCTTGAGAGTTTTGAGGCGTTGAGGCAACATAGCCAAGGAGCTTATGATGCTCTACTCAAACTACATCCAAAAACATGGTGTCAGTCATTCTTCAGGGAAATAACTTGCTGCAACGACACCCTTAATAATTTATGTGAGTCATTCAATCGAACTATTCGTGAGGCTAGGACAAAACCATTACTATATTTGTTAGAGGATATTAGGAGACAATGTATGGTGAAAACTGCTAAAAGGTCGTTTATGAGTCAGAAATTGGAGACTAGGTTCACAAAGAGTACTCACAAATATATAGATTTGGCCATATAAAAAGCAAGGTATTGTGTCAAATACATGTCAAGTGGTGATATGCACGAGACTGATCTACATGGTTGTTCTTATCGGGTCGATATGAGGCAACCGATTTGTGGTTGTTTGAAGTGACAGTTGAATGGAAAACCGTGTGAACATGCTGCAATTGTTATTATTGGCAAAAAACTAAATGTGGAGGATTATGTTTCAGAGTATTTTTGCACTCAGGTTTGGCGAGATACATATGCGAATGGGATACAACCTGGGGAGGGAAAGAAGTTGTGGCCTAGGGTGAACTGGTTACTGGTACTACCACCGTCAAACAAATTAGGAAAGGGTGGGAGACAAAGCAAGTATGCAAGGCGTAAAAGTCAGAATAAAGCTGCCATAAATGCAGCCACCTCGAGGCTAACTCGTAAAAACCAAGTTATGACTTGTTCCAAGTGTGTAGAAGAATGACACAACAAGAGCAGCTGCAATGCCACACCAGTTGAGCTTGTTACTAAACGGCCACGAGATCGTTCAAGAAAACATTCAGTTTGTGCAGTAATTACCATTTTAAGCTTTCTATAAGCATTCCGATTGTTGTTGTTCATTTAATCATTCTAATTGGTTTTGTTCATTGTAGGTTGAAGGATATTCACAAGTTGGTGGATCTGTACTTCAAGTCCATAGATCACAAGCTGGATCACAAGGTGGATGCTCATAAGAAGGGATCTCTTATGTTCGTGGATCCCAAGTTTAGATGTTAATGCTATTTGGTTCATGTTTATTTTGTCTTCGATATTAACTATTGCAATGTTCTGATCGATTTAAGACTTCTAGTTATCATTTTATGACTTTTGCAATGTTGTGTCTCTTTCATGTGTAAGACTGTTTTCTCAATTTAAGACTTTTAGTTATCATTTTAAGACTTTTGCAATGTTGTGTATCTTTTGAAATTTTATAATTTAAGACTTTTTCATCAACATCCATTACATCAACATCCATCAACATCAATTACATTCAAAGAGTCTTAAGATCATTCACAACTACATCTTCACGATTACACATATCACCAACCCACAAAGCAAATCATTCAGTCTTATATAAGAAGGTTACATCTTTGCAACTACAAACACAACCAACACAACCAACAAAATTACACAAATCACCAACCCACAAACAACTTTCACACCCGCATGACACTTTTAATATCCAGAACATGTCGATATAACTCATACATCTCATATCTCCAAGTATTAAACTCAATTATGTGCTCCCTCAGTTCATGTTCAATGTCATCTGTTTTTTGTAGCAAATCCTCCACTTCATCTATCAAAGAATTTTCACACCATTATATACATCATCCTGCCAATTCACAAAAACCAACAAAATCATCATGAACAACAAATTCACAATAAACAATAAAATTCACAGAGATCAATCAGTTCGTCATACACAACACAAACCCAATGCTTGAATCAAAAGATAATACATTTTTCATATTGTCACAACGATGAAATGGACATCATGGGTTGTCCTCCGTGTGCGATGTGTAATTCCTTACACCGTGTCCACACTCACATTGTGTTGGAAATGCACGTTTAGCACTTGATGATTCCATTACACTCTCTGTAAACTTAGTATTCTTTGCAAATCAAGCCAACTCAAAAATAGAATCAATTGGATCGAAGCATTATGGTAGAAGGGGATTCAAGAAAGAGAGAAGATAAGGGGATTCGAGAAAGAGAGAAAGGGATTTGAGAAAGAGAGAAGAGAAGGAGATTCGAGAAAGAGAGAACGAGATTCAAGAAAGAGAGAAGAGAAAGGGAATCTTTTTAGGGATTTCAATTTTTGGGGCTCAGTTTTAGAGATTTCAATTAACTTTTAAGTCAAAACGCTGTGTTTCATTAAGCCAAATGATATGTTTAATTTAACTAACGACATTTAACGCCAGTTAATTTTGACTAATAGTAATATTAATCTGTTGTGGTCAACACAAAGTTTGAAAAATAGAAAATGTTTAAGTTTTAAAAGGTAAAACACATAAATTTGGTATTAAATTGACTGTTTTTTTTTTTTTTTATCTTTTTAATTCTACAATTTAAATTTTGAATATAGTAAATTAAAGTAGCATATAGTTTAAGAATAATATAATATGATGACAGTATAATAACTTATACAAAGAATACATAGCTAGTTAATAGTACGTAATTTAAACATTAATGTAAATTACAATTATAATTTAATATTTTCTTTCCTAATTTTATATATATTAACTAGTTTAAAATATATAAATTATTGAGAGTGTTGATTATATTAGTTTTATGTGATAAGGTTTTATAGATTTATTTTTTCTTATGTTAGGCTTTTTAATATATATATATATATATATATATATACTTAAAAGTTAATTGAGAACCATTTATTATATATTAATCAAATTTATATATCCAGATATCATCATCAAAACTAACTCAAATACATGCATATAAATATTTATATATATTGTTTTTTCCTTTTATGTTCTATTAATTATCAACTGCACAAATTTGGAAATATCAATAGACAATATTCATTAGATTTAATTTTTAGTTCATTTATTAATATTTTCATATTTGTTTGATAGAGTATAAATGGATAAAAGAAAGTAAATATATGAAAATAGGCATATTAAAAATTGGGGCACACAAATATTAAATTGTAATTCTAATTTAGATTAATGTTATTCTTATACTAAGTGTTATTTAATTTTATCATATTTAAAATTTAAATTGTAGAAAACAAAGTTAAACTTTATGTTGGATTTTGGTGTAGAAAAGAACACGTTTTTTTTATAACTCTGTTCAAGTGAACAGTAACTAATAGTAATGACTATTTCGTATTCTTTTCGGAGTTAGATTATTATTTTGTACAGTTTTGACTTTGATGGGTTCTTTTCAGAAAAAATAAATTTATATGTTTTAATTTTTTAAATATATATGAACTCTAAATAAAAGAAAGGACAAATAAAAACAGCTCAAAAGGCAATTTCTGGTGATAAGACGATTTTTGGCAAGAAACAGATTTCCGATAAGGTGTTTCCAAATTAGGCGTTTCTCGGCCGGAGACGACAACTTCCGGGCGACTGAAGGAGGTTTCTTTTGAGGAGTTCCTGCCTTTGTTACGGTTCTTCGAGGGAAGGAGGCGCCACTGTTTTGAAGAATAAAACTTTTAGGTGAGTAATTTCGGGAAGATTTGGTTCACTTAGGGTTTATCTTTGATCTTCTTTGCGTATAATTTGAGGCAAGAATGTTCTCGCAAGTGATCTCATTGCTAAATCTCGCTTTTGATTATCAATCCTGGTTCATCAAATGATGATAAATCTAGATCTACACGAAAAAATTCTCTAGTTGATCGTAATTTATTTTATGACAATCTAGATGTCCTAATTAGTCTGAATTATTGTCAATTACTTCAGTGGAATGAAACCAGGTTTTGTGATAACATTACCTTCACAAACATGAGTTTTGTCTTGATCCTGAATGTTGTTTCTTTGTTTATCGGAGAAACAAATATTGGGTTATGGATATTCATCAATCCAGTCTCGGAAGTTTTGTTTCAGTTTTTCGTTACTTTGTTTACAAAACAGAATCTATGTAGACTTTCTGAATCATAGAAGAGTATGTCATTAGATGTTTGTTTTTTGATGGCTTTGAAGTTTTAATTACAATAAACCTATATAGATTTGTAATTTGGTATGTGTATCAAACTCGTATTCTTAAGAGATCATCAACTTTCATTGAACGTGTATCTCTTTTGGATTTTGAAGTTCTTATGATTTCCAAGCAGGGAACTTGTGTATTGAAAGTTCTGTATATTATTCGAAACTTAGATGGTTTAAAATCTAAGTATAGTTTGAGATTCAGGTTTCCATTTTCTTTACACTCTTCTTATTGGAATCTAAGAGCTGAGTTAGATTGTGTTTCAAAGCTGATAATATATGCTCTGAGACATATTATTTTAAATTATGCGGAAAACATTTCACTTAATCATCATCGAGGATCGAATATGTTATCACAGAAGAACATGATACATTATATAGGTTGTTTTCACTTATTCAATGCATTTTCTGGTTTGGAGAACTTACTCCATATGTAGAACATGATATATAATTTGATCCAGTACATTTTGCCCTCGTTAAATCTAATGGATGTATGGATAAACTGTGCAGCTTTGATTATGCATTTGGTTCATTTGCTATTCAAGAGTTGCGACACAATGATCATGAGTCAAAGAGGAGTTGCTTTTTAAGCTTATTATCTAGACATAAAACTTGAGATATTGGTAACATACATAAATCAAGATTTTCAGGTGCGAGTAGATCCACTCTGGATTTCTGATTTTGAATTTCAAATTACCATTCTTTTAGGGATAGGGAGCAACGATATGCCTCGCTATACTATAGGTGCTTTCTCTCTCCGATTTCCATTCAGGATTTTGAAACATTTAAATTTGAAGTGGTTACTTTGGAGTCTCTATCTTTCAAAAAGGTGAGGAGGCCTTTGTTCGAGGAAGAAGAGAGAGTAAATGTGGTTAGCATAAATGGTGTTCTTAGACCTGATGAGGTGAAAAGCAGTGAACCAGTCTCTTTCCCCAACTTGGACCATAAGATAATTGATATAGGAACTAATGGTTCATGCAAAGACATAACTCAAGCAGTGTCAGGTATAGCGGATGAAAATGGGAATAATAGTGAAAATGTCGTGATGGCTGAGCCTGTTCCAAAGCGGATAGAGGACATTGCACTGGATATGATAGCTTTTGAGGTTGTTGCGTGTTATAGCCAAAATCTGTCAGATGATGAGATGGCTAAGATTCATGCGGAATTTGCCAAGAAATTGCAGCAGCGTGAAGAGGCTAGGAGTACAAAACCACCTCCAGGTCTGAGTAAGGCTTCTTCGAGGTCTTCGACGCCTATTCGTGGTGCATGTACCCAGAAGATGTCGATCATCGCCGCTTTGCATCCTCGCAAAACACCTAGGAATATTAAAGTGAAGGAGGAGAAGTCTAAGGAGCAAGATAAAGGTTCTATGAAGTTTTAATTTAATTTTATGATTTTTCGGTATTTTATGTTGGAATTTTTAGGGAATTGGTAATAAGGTTTAGACCTAATTTTTTATTTTTGTGAGAAACAAAAAAATATTTTTCTACTTTTGGAAAAAAATCAATTGCATTTGGGATTTAAATTTCCATATATTGTCAAACCAATAAGTGAATGTGGTGGAACTTTATTTTATTCAAGTTATTATAAATTATAAGGATAAAAATATAATATATATTTTAGTGGAAACTAAAGGAGTTATGACACATATAACTATTTTATACGGTGAACCATTTCAAAATTAAAGAAATTGGTGAACCATTTCAAAATTAAAGAAATTATGTCTTCGAACGATTGATTATAATGGGCATTCATAGAAATTCTCCCTGGTTGATCATTGGCGATTTTACTAATATAAACTAATTTTATATTTTTATATTACGGACTATACTTGTAGAGAACAAACATTTGATATAAAAACAAAAAAATATTTACGAACTATACTTAATCTGATTAATTTATATCGGGAAGATATATACAAAATTTGAATATATATTAAGTATAGTTCGGTAATATGAGTATAGTCAGTAATATAACTATATAAGTATCTAGAATATAATTTATTTAACATTTGTTATTTCGTATAATGAATTAATGTATGTTACATTACGAACCATCAGCGGACCCACTTGAGGATTTGTGGGTGCATTTGACACCCCTAATATTATGAAGAACAATATTAAATACAATATATGACTATATTAAAATTTAATCCAACATTTTTCTAAATTTGTACACTTTACTAACTAAAATTGTTTCAGTGTCCCTTTTAAATTTTCTCTATTACCTGTTTTAAAATTTGTGCGAAATACATTTTTTGGTATAAGGAATATTTTGCAATTGGGTATATAATATACAGTTGTATCTCTATTAAACAACAATATTATTTACTATAGATATAATATAAATTATATATATAATAGACAAAAATGTAATATAATGGTCTATAGTGGACATGTTTAGTAAATTATGTATACAATAAACAAAAGACATAGAATAATTTTTCATGATGGACATACATTAAATTCAAAAAACTTATTTCTCACCATTTAAAATTCAAAATATGTATTTTGCATAAAGATCTAAAATGACAAAATATCCTTATATTATTTCTATTTTGACTCCGATAAAACTATTTTCTAGGTAGGCCACTGTTTAAACAAATGTTATTAATAAAAGAACTATACCAAAATAACAAATTACCTTTAACATTATAATTTTCTGCCTTTAAATAATTCGTTTATAGAATCTTTTGATCAAAATAAATAAAATGGGTCGAACTAACAAACTAATATACTTAAAAATGTGTGGAAATTAAATTACTATAACTGATCATGTTTTAGACCTGACGTGGAGTTATATTATTCATTGGTTTATACAAGGGACGTCAATGTTATTCATAGAATGTATAATAATCACAGATTTTATAATCATAGCTAATTTTATTCAAGTCAAACATGAATATCAAGTTCTAGTTAGATATTTAGATATACATAGCTTATATAAAAAATTTATACTTGAACTGATCATATTTGTAATAGATGAATAAACTATGAAATATAATTTTAAACTGAAATTTTATCATATCGTTAGTATTAAATTTAAACATGAGATTTGATTTTTAACAAAGAGATTTAAAATAGATATAACAGCTTACCTTAACTAATTATTAATATCAAGGGCATAATACAAAAGATATTACTAATATATATTTTAATATTTTACTCCTGATTTTAGTGGAATTTTTTTATCAAATGACTTTTATTTAATACTCAATTTGTGAGTATTATCAGAACACCAACAATTCTGAATTTTTTTCTTTTGATTTTTTTTTGTATTTAGTCATGTCTTTAATATAAACTTTTCCTTTAAACCTTGCAAATAAAAATCGAGAATTCTAAAGTTTTAAAAGATATATATTAAAAAATTTGCTCAAATTATTGATATGGTCGTTTATGATTCTAAGCTATATAATTAATAATTTATCTATTACATATTTTTTTAGTGATTAGAAATATTTTCTAACTAATTTCTATTTTGTAGGGTGATAAAATATTTATATACTTTGGTATATATATAAAATTATAATGAAAGTATTTGATTATGATATCACTTTTATGTTTACTGAATATAACACATTATATATTTGTAGTACTTAAAAATTCAATTAATATAGCATATAGAACTAAATGATAATATATAATAATGACAAAATATATATAACTTCATATTTAATTTATAAAAAATTGTTAATGAGATGAAGATATAAAATTATAAAAATTAAACATTGCTAACATTAAATTTTCAATGTATATATTTAAAATATATTAATTTTATAAAATATACTAAGGATTAATAAATTACAATAATTTTTAAATATAAATTTAAATGCCAAAATGAACATATGACTCATGTTTACTTAAATGAACATATAACTACAAATTTAGAATCAATCTAAAAATCTATATGAATATGAGATTAAAATACTAAATAAACGTGGGGAAAATTAAATGAGTGCGTCAAAAAACCTAAAGGATATGGATCTTAAAAATTTCTATACAAAAACTATAATGTATCAAAAATATAAATTAATATAGATCAAAAAATATATTTTGTGTACAATGCCAATTATCATTATAAATTGATTATTAGTATATTATTTATATAAAACTATAAAATTTACATATACAAATCAAAGCATAAAAAAAATATTATATATAAATATGTATATAAATAAAAATAGTATAAATGTATTTTGATTTTTCACGAAAACAAATTCCATATATAACATAGTGTATCATCTAGTAATGCAAATAAATGCGTTGTAAATCGACTGCATAAATAATCTACTGAATAAATATCAAATAAACTCGTCTTCACATAAAACAATGAAATTGGAGTTCTGCTAAATTTAAAATGTCGTTCTTAAAGTTAAGTTTTATACACTTTCAGTAAAAAATCAATTGGAACTAATGATATCTATAGTAATATCATCACTTCTAATATAAATTTTCGAACAAGTCAAGATAATGATTTTTTTTTCAAAAAAATTCTTTCATTTAATATACCAAACACTTAGTTTGAAACTATTATCAAAGAAAAAAATGATATTTATCTGTCCATTTTGAACCAAAAATGCTATAAAAAACCATCATAAATCAATTTAAAATAATAACAAAATTGATAAAAACATTGATCAAATGATAAGTATTTATAATTTTTTTTGTCAATCTAACTATTCAAAAAGATGGCATGTACTAAATCAAACAAATAATAGTTATTCTAAAATTTATTACTTTTAATGAATATAACCTAATTCAGATTTCACGAATAAAAGTATAAACAATATAGTTAATCTATAATAGATGATATAATTTTCATGCAATGATTGCAATATTTTTTTATAATGTGATCCCATTTGAAACATATTTTTATTTCTAACTCGTAATTTTGTTTGTCAACTAACTTGTGTTAAATTTATTTCACAATGTTCATACAATATTTGTTCTTCAACTAAATTAAAAAAAAAACTTAAATTTATTTCAACAAAATGTACTAAACAAATATCTCTTCAATCTTCACTATGGAATATCATTTATTTAAACCATTTTTTTTTGTTTTGGAATGATGCATGTCTAGACTTTTTTTCGTATTATCTTATTCTTACAAACAATATCTATATTTAATTAGAAAAACTAGAAACATAAACGTTTATTATGAATTATCTTATATATCTGTTTTAGCTAATTTTAAATTTGTTAATATAGCTTTCCTCATAATACATTTTTATATGTTTGATCTCCCATAAATACACAATATATGTACGTTTAGGGCACGTAAAAATTTTGATTATATATATTATAATTGATATTCTTTCATTTATCGCTATTCTTAATAAATATTAGGGATTGTTTATTGTTATTAAGGGAATTAAATTGGTGATGTGTATTAATCAATTAACTTGATTGGTGTGGAAAACTTAAAGTAGAAGCTAATGTGTCTGCTCCACATGCTTCCCAATGAATGTTAGTATGGTGAGAGACATTCACTCTGCTATATACCGTTAAATATCTTTAAATTAATAACGTTAGAACTATATTAAAATAATATTTTTATTTATTTATAGAGATTAATAATATATTAATATACTAACTAAATCAAAAATTTAATTTAAAACTATAAAATTATATTATTTTATAGAAGATTTTAGTATATATTAATTTATAAAATATTAATTTAAAAAGATTATACTATATATATAATAATAATAATTCTCTATATTCTTTAGAGATAAATTTCTCTTTTTTTTTTCCAACGAACATTTATGAATTCTCTCTTCTCCAACCATCGACCTTCCAGAGAGAGCATAAGTATGCTTGTTAGTAATAATAATTGTATGATACGGTTTAGGTCTGCAACATTTCGGAAGACCACTCCGACTATAATTATGGGAATGCCAATTTTTTTCTTTAGCTGATGATATTTGGGTTTAGCCCGGTTTGAGTTTTTCGATCACAACATTAGCGTGAGAAAATCTATTTCCCAATTTTTTTGTGATAGAAGATGCAAATTTCTTCTCTTACATAGATGTTTTAATTTCCTGAGGAGCAAATCTTCAAACTCTTACCACCGGTCATTGAGGAAAAGGAAGGTGTTGGTTTTTCGTAGGTTGCTCTCACCCATGGAAGAAAATGGTGGTTTAATTGGAATCAGTTCCGAAGGAATTTATGGAGAAGGTAGCTTGAAATTGGGTGTGAACAGAGAATAGAGCATAGTTACACGACATTTCTCTAGCAAAACAAACCTTTGACATGCCGATAACACTGAATACTTGACATGTGCAATGGCTTGCATGCGAGTTTTTGGCCTCATGTCACTGTATTCCTAATTTTGACCAATTTTTACATAGACAAACAATCGGGAATAAAAAATTTATTATTGGATTCAACAAACAAATACAAATAACCAAAGTGATTTGTTGTTTGCTAAGAACCGAACTATTTTTCGATCTGTTAGAGTTAGTATTGAAGATTAAAGAGAACCACTTGAAATGATGTGTTGGCGCAGCAAAAGAAGCTTCCAAACAGCATTCATTATGCATTGTACTTGGTCAATGATCTTCTTGTCTTAGAGGTTGTTGGCTCAGGGTATTGAAGTGCATAAGGACTGCAAAAGGAGGTCAAAGGAGCAGCTTTTGTTCTGACACACAAGAAGAAAACAAAACTGAAGAAAGAACACTCATTGTGTAGGTTGTTCAATATACATTTGAAGACAGCCGAGTTCAATACAAGTGTGTAAAACAAGAGAGAAAAGTGTAAGCTTTAACATAGACAAAAAAAGGTGTAAAGGGAAACACAAGACCATAGGTATATCTTTCTGTAAAGGGGATTGTGGGTTGATCTTGTATTTACACTCATTGAAGTTAGTGGATTCCGGTGACATTCCGGCGAGACGTAGGTGAGGTTTAAGCCTCATCGAACTCGTTAAATCTGTTGTCTTTCTTGTTCTGTTACTCTCTTATCACCTCCTTCTATCTTCTGTGTCATCACACAATGTCAACTCCTTGACATCAAATCGATTACAGCTTTCCACTGTATTGATCTAATCATTCTTCACTAAAGAACAGAGCAAAACAGAGTGATTCAGCAAAGTAAAACTCAACAGATTGGTATCAGAGCCACGTTCGGTGTTGCTGACTCGGTAAAGAAGATCAAGATCGTGGGAATATGTCTGTATCAAGGGTGGAGATGGAGAAGTTCGATGGACATGGAGACTATGTTTTATGGAAAGAAAAATTGATGGCTCATTTGGACATGATTGGGTTAAGTGCGGCTTTGAAAGAGACTACAACAATCAAGAAAGATACTATTACAGAAGGATCAAAATCAGTTATGAAAGATGAAAAAGAAGAAGCTTTGGAAGAAAAGAGAAAGAAAGCTAGAAGCACAATAGTGCTTAGTGTCTCTGATCAGGTTCTACGGAAAATAATCAAAGAAAAGACTGCAGCTTCAATGCTTGAAGCTCTCGACAAGATGTATATGTCCAAAGCTCTACCAAATCGAATCTATTTGAAGCAAAAATTATATAGCTTCAAGATGTCAGAAGGTCAATCAATAGAAAGCAATATTGATGATTTTCTAAGAATCATAGCCGATCTTGAAAGCACCAAAGTAAGTGTGTCTGATGAAGATCAAGCAATTTTACTATTGATGTCTCTACCTAGGCAGTTTGATCAGTTAAGAGATACTATAAAGTATGGAACTGGTAGAACTATACTCACTTTTGATGAAGTGGTTGCTGCCATATACTCCAAAGATCTTGAGTTCGGATCTCATACAAAGACTTCAAAGGCTCAATCTGAAGCATTGTATGTCAAAGATAAAGGAGAATCAAGATCGAGAAACAAAGATAGAGACAAGACACATAAGACAAATAGATCTCGATCTAAGTCTAAAGGCAGGAAGGTGTGTTGGACGTGTGGTGAAGAAGGACACTTCAAAGTCGCATGTCCAAACAGAAACAAGTTTCAGTTCAAACAAAAGGATCAGGGAAGTTATAAGACATAATCATCTACTGGGAAAGGAAATTTAGTAGAAACCTGTGGTCTATATGTATCTGAGGCTCTCTCCTCAACAGATGTAAATCTCACTGGAGAGTGGATTATGGATACTGGATGTAGTTATCACATGACTCACAAGAAGGAATGGTTCTGCAGTCTGAATGAAGATGTAATGGGATCTGTCAGAATGGGAAATAAAACTACATCTAAAGTCCAAGGTATTGGAGAGATTAAAATCAAGAATACTGATGGCTTAAGTGTGATACTCACAGATGTGAGATACATTCCTGATATGGACCGGAATCTTCTTTCCCTGGGAACGTTTGAGAAAGCTGGATATCGTTTCGAGGCAGATAATGGGTTATTAAGTATTAATGTTGGAGATCAGATGTTGCTACAAGGAAAAAGGTTTGAGACTCTGTACTTGTTGCAATGGACATTGGAACACAGTGAAGCTCAAGCAGCAGTGAGCACGCTTAATGAGACAACTTTGTGGCATAAAAGGTTAGGCCACATGAGTATGAAGAACATGTTACTGTTGGTAAAGAAAGGAGTTCTTGACAGAAAGAAAATAACAAACTTGGAGCTGTGTGAAGATTGTTTAAATGGAAGGATCAAGAAAGTTAGCTTCAGCCTAGCAAGTCATAATACCAAAGACAAGCTTGACTACATTCACTCAGACTTATGGGGAGCCCCCTTTGTTCCATTATCATTGAGCAACTGTCAATACTTTGTTACATTCATTGATGACTATTCGAGAAAGACTTGGGTTTATTTTCTTAAACACAAAGATGAAGCGTTTGAAGCCTTTGTTGAATGGAGTGTTCTGGTGGAGAATCAAACAGAAAGAAGGATCAAGTTCTTAAGAACTGATAACGGTCTTGAGTTTTGTAACCAGAAATTCAATCAATTCTGTAAAGATAAAGGGATCACAAGGCATAGAACGTGTGCGTACACGCCTCAACAAAACGGCATTGCAGAGAGAATGAACAGAACTATCCTCGAGAAAGTTCGAAGTTTACTAAGTGATTCTGGTCTGCCAAGAACGTTTTGGGCAGAGGCTACACACACGGCTGTTGTCTTGATAAACAAGACTCCATCTTCAGCAATCAACTCTGAAACACCTGATAAGAAATGGTCCGGAAAATCTCCTGTGTATAGTTACCTAAGAAGGTACGGCTGTTTATCTTTTGTACACTCAGATGAAGGTAAGCTGACATCAAGAGCAAAGAGAGGAGTTCTTATAGGATATCCTTCAGGTGTAAAAGGATACAAGCTGTGGTTGATGGAAGATAGGAAATGTGTCATCAGTAGAAATGTGGTTTTTCAAGAAAATGTGGTATACAGAGAAGTTATAAAGAAAGATCATGCAGATGTTAATGATCAAGAAGAGCCATCAAACTCATTCTTGGACTATGAACCTGTAACATCTAATGATACTCTGTCAGGTGGAGATAATGAAGATGGAATGATATCACAGACTACAGAATCAAATATAGATGTGATTGATCAGGAAGTCTCAGAAGGAGCAATCCCTGAAACTCCAAGGAGTTATTATTTGGCCAGGGATAGAATAAGAAGAGAAGTTAGGCCTCCAAGAAGATATGATGACGAAGGGTACATTGGTGAGTCTCTAATGGTCAGTGATTTCCATTCGGAAGCCTTAATCACCACATTAGAAGGTGAAGATCCAGAACCTGCAAATTATCAAGATGCTGTTAGAAACAAAGATTGGAAATACTGGAAACAGGGGATGTCAGAAGAAATGGAATCCCTTCTCAAAAATCATACTTGGACTGTTGTTCCTAGACCTAAAGGACAAAGAGTGATAGGTTGCAGATGGATTTTCAGACTTAAGCCTGGGATTCCAGACGTTGAAAAACCGCGGTTCAAAGCTCGACTCGTTGCTAAGGGTTATTCGCAAAGAGAAGGAATAGATTATTCAGATATTTTTGCACCGGTGGTCAGACATGTATCCATAAGACTGTTGTTGGCTGTAGTTGTAGAAGAAGACCTGGAACTTGAGCAGCTAGATGTTAAGACAGCATTTCTTCATGGAGAATTAGATGAGAAACTCTACATGGAAGTGCCAGAAGGTTTTGAGAAAGACTATGATCCAAATCATGTATGTCTACTCAATAAATCACTCTATGGTCTTAAACAGTCACCAAGGAAGTGGAATGAAAAATTTGATAGTTACATGAAGGAGATTGGCTTTAAAAGAAGTAAGAGGGATAGTTGTGCATACACCATAATTCTTGAAGATAACTCTGTGATGTATCTTCTTCTCTATGTGGACGATATGTTAGTTGCAGCCAAGAATAAGAAAGATGTTTATGAGCTTAAGAGGAAACTCAGTGCAAAGTTCGAAATGAAGGATTTAGGTCCAGCCAAAAGGATTCTGGGAATGGAAATAATCAGAGACAGAATGAAAGGTATTCTGAGATTGTCACAGGAAGATTATTTGAAAAAGGTTCTTGAATTATATCAGATGAGTCAAGCGAAGTTTGTCACAACTCCATATGGATCACACCTAAAAATCTCAGCAGGTACAGATGAACAACTGAGAGGTGATGAATCATTTATGCAGACTGTGCCTTACTCAAATGCTGTAGGAAGCATAATGTACTCTATGATTGGTACAAGGCCAGACTTAGCTTATCCAGTGGGTATAGTGAGCAGATTTATGAGCAAACCTATCAAGGAACACTGGTTGGGTGTCAAGTGGATATTGAGATACATCAAAGGATCACTAGACACCAAGCTCTGCTATGAAAAAGGATCAGAGTTCATCTTGAAAGGATTCTGTGATTCTGATTATGCTGCAGATCCAGACAGGAGAAGGTCTATAAGTGGCATGGTGTTTACTCTTGGAGGCAACACTATCAGCTGGAAATCCAGTTTACAGAAAGTGGTTGCACTTTCTACCACTGAAGCCGAATATATTTCTCTGTGTGATGCAGTGAAAGAAGCAGTATGGCTTAAAGGACTGTTGACAGAGTTTGGTTATGATAAGAAAACAGTGGAAATTTACTGTGATTCACAAAGTGCAATTGCCCTATCAAAGAACAATGTCTTTCATGAAAGGACTAAGCACATTCAAGTAAAGTATCACTACATTCGAGAAGTAATAGCAGATGGTGATGTTGAAATTGTGAAAGTATCTACCCTTACTAATCCAGCTGATGTGTTCACCAAGATTGTCCCCACTAGCAAGTTTAAGTCTGCTTTGAACTTGCTAAATGTTAAAGGGGAGTAACTGCATGTGGAATCCGGAATGGAATCAAGGCTAACGTTCAAGTTAAAGTGTTTCTTGTTTCTCAGAGAGTGGCGTTCTTTCTCTAAGTGTGTTCGAGTGGTTCTTAATCTTCTTTACTAGGTGGAGTTTTGTTAGAGTTAGTATTGAAGATTAAAGAGAACCACTTGAAATGATGTGTTGGCGCAGCAAAAGAAGCTTCCAAACAGCATTCATTATGCATTGTACTTGGTCAATGATCTTCTTGTCTTAGAGGTTGTTGGCTCAGGGTATTGAAGTGCATAAGGACTGCAAAAGGAGGTCAAAGGAGCAGCTTTTGTTCTGACACACAAGAAGAAAACAAAACTGAAGAAAGAACACTCATTGTGTAGGTTGTTCAATATACATTTGAAGACAGCCGAGTTCAATACAAGTGTGTAAAACAAGAGAGAAAAGTGTAAGCTTTAACATAGACAAAAAAAGGTGTAAAGGGAAACACAAGACCATAGGTATATCTTTCTGTAAAGGGGATTGTGGGTTGATCTTGTATTTACACTCATTGAAGTTAGTGGATTCCGGTGACATTCCGGCGAGACGTAGGTGAGGTTTAAGCCTCATCGAACTCGTTAAATCTGTTGTCTTTCTTGTTCTGTTACTCTCTTATCACCTCCTTCTATCTTCTGTGTCATCACACAATGTCAACTCCTTGACATCAAATCGATTACAGCTTTCCACTGTATTGATCTAATCATTCTTCACCAAAGAACAGAGCAAAACAGAGTGATTCAGCAAAGTAAAACTCAACACGATCTCTAAACTAGCTTTTGATGTCGTTCTTAGTGTGATTTTCTTTGTCTTTCTTGGTTTCATCCTCCTTGTATTTATAGATCCTAGCATTTCTAGTTGCCTTCATTATTATGAGAATCAATCTTCTTATTATTGGTCAATGTGCTGATCTTTGGGATATAGTTTCTTATATCGACATGTTGTCTTCAGTTTGTGATCTTTTATTTGGGTCTTTTGTAGAACATTAAAAACAAACTTTGTTTGGGCCATCACTTAGTTTACAGACCTTATTGAGTCCGAGTTCATCGATCAACAGTAACCCCGAGTGATACTTAGAGTTTTAACACTAGTAATTTAACAAAAGTGTACAACAAATCAAAATAGTACTTAGGGATCGGATCCACGAAAACCAATAGTTACACTACCATTCTCTATACCAAGCTTATGCTAAGAAGAAGCAAAGTGGTTGTTGTGGTTTTAATAAGTGAAATTAATGAAAATAAACTATGCAAAATCAAATAAATAAAAGCATCACATCCATGGTAATCATCAAGAAATCAGGGTCATAAATCAGGGTCATAAATCAGGGAACAATTTAGAGCAAGTTTAAGACCAATAATCGAACATTAAACATGAATGTATAATAAACTCATTGTCGTGACATCAACTACTATATCTAGAAATCCAGAATCCTAAGACGTTGTTTGGTTCTAAAGATCTAAACATGCATTAACAAGCAAGTTCAATATATTCACAAATTGTCTTAACATCAACTTTTGTTGGTTAAGGATAATTTCCTCATCTATGTCTTTTCAAGCATATAACAAGAATTTTATGTGAGTTAAACAATTTATCATCAGAAGCTAGGTAGCTACTCTAACTTAAGCAGAACAACAATAGATGAAGAACACAACAAAATTGAACTTTATTTGTCTGTAATTCATTGATTTCCTAAAAACCCCAGAATACCCTAAACATGATTAGAAAATTACTCAAATATAGAAGAGAGGAACAAGGATGATAAAAGAAATAAAGTTATAATAAACTTGCAATAAGAAATAAGAAAGGTTCAGAAATCTTCTCCAAAAGCGATAGAGAAAGAGATCTTCTCCATAGAGCTAACAAGAACAATCGAAAAATGGCTAAAAGAGTTTTTTCCTCTAAAAATGGCCAAACTTCAATTTATATAGTCCAAGGGTTGACCTAATACAACTTAAATTATAAAATGTTAAATAACAAATCAAAAACATGGTTTTTTCACGGTACAGGACTAGATCGATCGATCTGGAGGTGGACCGATCGATCTCATGCTTTGGATCAATCTTTCTGGCAAGTCTAGTTGATCTTCTGGTCAAATAGCAAATATTCAGGATGGTGGATCGATGGATCTAGGGCTGGATCGTTTGATCTCGTCTGTTCTTAGCCAGAATGACATATTTTTAGTTAAATTGTCATATCCTCCTAACTGCTTGTATGTTTGCCTTTAAACCACCGCCAACTAAAAATCTTACTCTTGTGGCTATCTTGTGTCAAAATATGAGCTCAATCCAAAGGTAGGAATTCTTTCAAAGAAAACAAACTTCTAATGTTTCTGCATGAAGCTACATCTCCATCTGCTCGTTTTCACTCAAAATAACTCATTTTCTCCAACAATGTGTTCTATGACCTGAAACGACTCGATAACAGAATAAAATATTCTAAAATACACACTTTGACTCAATATAATACACAAAAGAAAGGTTGCAAACCCACAAAAACTTAGTTTATTACATAGCTTCCTTATTCGAACGCATGAGAATAATAAAGCGATTTGATTTCCCTTTATTTTGTTTTTCGTCTGTGTCAATATCAAAAAAATTCTTTTTTTTTTCAAAACTAACAGTTGGATTTCTCTTTGCAATGAGATTGACAATCATTTTTGATTGTGTGCGCCTATAAAGCGTGTGGACTAGTGACTCATAGATACACATACAAGATGCAACTGTCGCTTCACATGTTTCTCACGCCTTAACTTTAGGATTTTAAACTTATATTCATGGTTTTCAGATCCATTTGTAATTTTTTTCTGTCTTTTATATTTTTAATACAGTATATATTTTTGTTTATTCATATTTGAAGTTATTCGTTAAATATTTACTAATATAAATATGAATATAATAATATGAGTCATTCTTACTAATATGAATATTCTAATAAATAATTATATTATACTATATAAAAAATTACACTTCAAATAACAAATAATAAAAATTGTTATAATTTTTATGTTATTATTTTGAAATTGAAGACCAAGTTATTTGTAAGTTCTAATTCACATTAAATAATCGAGCCCTACAAAATTTATTTGTTTCTATTATTATTTAAATAGAAAAAGTGGAATAAAGAAAAAATAAATTTATTTACCTTGATATTAGGAATTCCATATGATAAAGTAAATATTCAAGAGATTCATAATATGTTCTAATCTTCAAAACTAAATATTCGGAAATAAAATTTCATTTTGTTTAAGAAACTAATGTTATTATATCGATTATATATCTGTAATTACCTGTAGAAACTGGAGTTACAAATGTCCATGCACTGTGGACATTTCTAATCATCCATTATTGTTATTTCTTCTATATTCTCACCATACCTAAGATTCAAATCAAAAACAGATAATATGAACACATAATCTCACGAAACAAATAATTAATTATAAACAATTATGACAAAAGTAATTGGAACATGACTTGTTCTTCTTCATCACCTTCCACGATGCAGAAAACTCCATCGTCTTTTTCCGACATTGCAAGCAAAAAAAATATTTTGATTAAAAAGTATTGCAAAAATCTTAAAATAATAGATTCTAAAGGTGAGTAAGAAAACCCCAAGCTAATATGTGTATTTATATGGTTTTGATTTAGAATTTTGGTTTCCAATACATTTAGTTATAAATATTAATATTAATTACAAATACATATACGAATTATCTAGTAGGTAATTTTAATTTAGCTGAATATGTTAGGAATTTCTTTTTTAAGGAAATCGCTATGGATATTCATATATATATATATATATATATTAGAAATTGATTAAAATCGGAAATTTCAAATTTCTAACAATTATTTTTTCAATATATTAGACCATAAATCAATTTGAATATTTCCTAAAATTTATAGTAGATTCATAAATTTATGATTATTTTTAAATTCGAAATAAATGTAATATTTTCTTTGTACCAAAATGTAAAATTCCTTAAATAGTACACTAAGTATTCTTTTGCTATAAAAGAGATCTTATCAAATATAATTTGATATTCTGTTATTAATATCGAATACCTTGACATAAAATGTTATCATGTGTTTAATGCTACACATTAAAACATTTTGACAAAACTAACTTTACTAATACTCTAGTAAAATAATTAAAATCTAACGGCATTGTTTATAATATACCATGTAAATGTTATTTTCTACAAAGTTATGCTTTTATTATATTAAAAAATTTATAACTCGTGTTCAGTCAAATTTTTAAACCCATGTTTATATTATACTATATTATTTTGAGATGTTATTTTAAATTTATACTGAATGTTAATGAGTTAATAGAAGGTACATATATGATAAAATTATCTTTACCTTTTATGAATTTAAAAATTTACTTATTTTAAAATAATTAATGAAGTTTTAAAATAATTGCATGTCTCTATATTTGATTTATATAGATATAATTAATTTTATCAATAGTAATGAAATTATTAGAAAAGTTATATACATATATGTTAGATGCTTAATGTTGGTAAATATTTGTTTTAGAAAATTATGTTAGATGTTCTCTATTAAGAATGACAATTGTAGCTATAGGTATATGTAGTTTCTAATTATATAGTATAGTTGGTATACTTTCATTGTGTAATTTATTCTAGACTTTCGATTTTTTTGTACACTTATAATTATATAGTTCTTAATAAACTAACAACAAATAATTTGTAAGCTCACTAAAGTAGTTTATAAAAATTATCTAATCTAAATTTTTAATTTATTTTAATGAATTTTTGGAAATAATAAACTTTAAGTACTATATTTAAATCAGTTAATTGATATTAATAGTTTATAGTTACAATAAAATATTTACATACAAACTACTAATAATTCAAGAAAGAAATATGATCTTTATTAAGTAAAAAGCATCTGTCTTATATATAAAAATGAAAACACGTAATAGAAATAATTATTTAACTTTTTTGAAAAAGAATAAAAAAGTTATTTAACTTATTGGATCAAACTAGCATTCGGACGCAAATGGCATATAGTCTAGTGGCAGGTGGTAAGTCTACAAGAGGCATGCGCACTTGTACATTCTGGGATCGATTGCCCCTGCTTGCATTTACAAGAACTTGGCTAATGGGCCGGCCATTTGTGGCCCAATGTTGAAAAAAAAAAAAACTAGCATTCGGACAAATAAACTAAATAATATTTATAGATATAATAGTTATACAAGTATACACGATTAATAAAGGATTAATGGGCTAAGCTAATATAATATGTGTTATATGCTCCGAATTGGTAAATATTTGTTCCATACATTTTGGAACCCAAAAAAACAAAAAACAAAACCACAAATCGATTTATAAGAAATGCTTTAATAAAAATTACACACTAACTAAAGAATTATTTTAGCATCAATGAACACAAACTCAATTGTTTTATCTATATTAATTGTTGTTTTAATGGTTTAAACAGAGATTTTTCTTTAAAAAACATATTAATTGTGAAAAATTTCTGTCAAATTATGTGAAAAATCGCTCACAATTTCTGATATATAATAAGACTATATGATGTATATTAGATTAAGATAATGAAAGCTTCAAACAAAAGCTATCATTACGATCAACGTATTTCTCTTTTTTCCTTGATATTGTAATTTTGAATATGGTATATTCTATTTTTTCTAGTTTTTGTATTTCAAAATACATTATGCTCGTATATACATTTTTATCAATATTTCTATGTTTTCAATTGTATTATGTCCCCACAGACATATATACGTATATACCATTATTTCTATGTTAATTCAATGGTAAATATGATAATTCCGAGAATATACTATTTTTAATTTTTTAAATCTTTTACCAATGTAAATATTAAAATATGCTTAATTTTAAAAAATGGTAATTTCCAAGTAGAATAAAAATGAAAATTAAACTATGCTTCTAATTATCCTTAACTGCGTCCTAGTAAAATCTTGTAAAGATCTCTTGTAAAATTACTTTTTATTATATAAAAAATTAATAGTTTATATTGTTCTCATATCCATGAGAAAAAAGAGAAGTAGAGATAGAGATAACGATAAGATAGAAACATATGGAGAATTCAGTGATGCAAGATGGTATCACAACAATATTTTCGACTCATTCCCTTGATTCTTCCTCGGTTCTACCTAAAGTCGGCATTCCAGTTGTTGATCTTAAGATTGTTGGAGGTCGATATATAAAAGTCGTTTACTTCTTTGTTTTGGATTGATTTAGATTCTGTTTGTATCGAACTATCGATATGGCTTTTTGTATATTAGGTTTTTTTGCTATTGATTTCTAGTTTGAATTATGTTGGCATGTAATTTTGATTTTCAGTTTTACTGCCAATGATGGAAAGATGCAAATTAAAGCAATGTTACCGCCAACATTGATAAGGGATATAGTCTCCGGGAAGATCTAGAATCAAGGTCTGATTCGTTTCTTTGATTATGTTGTAAACGATATGCCATGCAAATCATAAGAAAAGTAATAATAATACTCTTTTATGCTTCTTTGTTGATCAATTATATGTTAAGTGACCAATTTCTAGAACTAATCGTTGCCTTATTTGTATCTCCTATTCATATATTTGTTTGTACAAAAATGTGAGGTTGTTGCTTCTACACTTGACTCATAGATTAAGATTGAGTCTAAAGCTTCTACATGCTTAATATTGAAACCAAAGTAGGAGTTTGTTGCCAAATTAGCTTCAAAGATAATTAATGACCAACAAAGAGAGTAAGCACAACTACTTTGATTCGTATATAATATGTTAAGTTAAGATGTTTCTTAAACTAACTTTTGTGGTTTTGTAGTGATGCAACACCTACAAAAATGAATATGAGTATGATGGATATCCCCTCGTGTCTTCGAAACCTCATCAAGAAAGTTGGACAATTAAAGTCATGTTAGATGATATGTGTGCATTTCAACTAGTTTTAGAAGTCATTTAACATTTACTTAGCATTGATTCATATATTGTATGCATCATTTCAAGTTCTTTTTGCTCTATTTCATACTTTGCATTTCTATTGCATTATGAGTTACTATTAAGGACATTTGAATACTTTGGAAACTATTCCAGACCGGACGAGGAAGGATGTAGGAAGGTTTGACAAAAAGATTTATGTTGGAGCTACATAAAAGGTAAAAATTAGGCACACTGATCCAACTAGACGTAGGACTCAACCAACATGGTAGACTTAAGCAGAATATGAGCCAAATTCTCAACTAAACTATCCAGCTCGACCTAGGACTCAACCAACATGGTAGAGTTGAATAGAAAATGAGTCGGATTCCCAACAAAACTACCAAAATCGACCTAGGACTTGACCAACATGGTAGAGTCGAGCAGAAAAAGAGCTTGATTTCCAACTAAAATACCGAGCTTGACATATGAGTTGAACAACATGGTAGAGCTGAGCAGAAAATGAGCAAGATTCCTAACTCAACGTGTCAGCTCGGCCACCAAGGTCGAGTTGAATACCAAATTGCTCATTTTATCAACCTCGAGGTCCCAACTCGATGTACATGGTTTAGTTAAGCTGAAAGAAACATGATTTTCAACCAAATTACCCAGCTCGACTAAGGACTCAACCAACATGGTCGAGTTGGGTATCAAAATAGCCATTTTTCTGCATCAACATTTAACTCAACCTTATAACTTGACCACCATGGTCGAGCTCAACTTCTGAAAGATAATTTTCCCCAACTCAACCAACCAACTCGATGTGCAAGGTCGAGTTGGACACGTTTGGACCATTTTTATTGACATTTTAATTTGACTGTTTTAAGGGTTATGTAAAGGGGGTATAAATACCCGTCTTATGACTGAGAACAGGGGAGCTACATTTTTGCCTTTTTGTTATTTAGCAAAAGACCACGAAACTCTCTCTTCTTTTGTAACCATACTATTCTAATGTTTAGTATTTGAATTTGACTTTTAGCTCACTCTTCCCATCTTACTCTGATCTTTAAGATTATGCATTTTAATTTATTTTCTCGGTTTATGTGTTCTTGGTGACAAGATCTTAGCATAAAACTAAGATTCTTGAGGATGAGTTTGATTAGTGTGGAATCTTTGATCTCATAAGTGTCTAAGCTTAGATTTGAATAAATTCCTTCTGTTTTAGTATGCTTAATGCTTATCTCTCCTTGATCACTTGAAATATGTGTAGAGGCAAATCACACCCAGAAGGTTTTTGATTAAATGTTTGACCGAACTAAAATCAGAGATTTACATTCCTAACTCAAGAGATTTTATGTTTAGGGAGTTTATTTACTATAATAGATTGAATCTTAATACTTGATGTGCTATATTTCATTGATGAGATTCAAATTTGAAGTAGTGCAATTTGGAATCTTTTCATTGATAAAGACGTTTTTACGGTGTTTTCTCAAATACCAAATTGTCTATCTAATCAATTGTAGTACAGTATGGTGTCAATCCAATGGGAGAGTAACTAGCAATCAAGACGTAATCTACTTACCCTAATCCAGATTCGATTTAGTGAGCAGTTGTCTAAACTAGGTGAAAGCGAAATCCTAAAACAGAATGCTAAAAACGAGACATGAATATAAAATGTAAAAATGCAGCATTGAAAATAAAGCAATAGTAAAACAGAATGAAGTGCAACACATAATCTCAAATTAAAAGCAGAGTATTAAAATCACGAAAATTCAATAAAGGAAAAGAGGGTTCTCGAGGTTGAGGATCAATAATTAGGGTATTCCTGGGGTTCCAGACTTATTTATCAACCTATTTAGATGACCTCTAAGCAAGGAATCACAAAGTAATCACATTTGCTCTCGCGCAATGGGACCTCTCCTAAAAGACAACCTGACTTGACTCTCGCCCAACGATTGGAAATTCAAGAGGCTTTAATTATGGACCTTACAAAGCCTAATAACACCCTAGACAATCAATCTCTTGAGCTAGGAAGATGTTATCTTAACTTAAGCATGTTCAAGTGATTCCCCAAACGCCTCTCGGGGGGGATTCACCAAGAGATCGAATTTCAATTGATCAGAAAGAAACAAGCATTAAGAACACTTAAATTAAAGAGATCTAAAACCTTAATCAAACATAAACAAATCTGGAAATCCCTAAGTTTTCCCCTAATCTCACCATTTCCTCAAGAACCCTAGACTAACTTACTCAGAATTCATGAAGTAAAACATAGACTCAAAATCGAAAATCAATTGCATAAACTTAAGACTAAAAATCGTAAATTGCTTTGTAAATGAGAAGTCGAAATTTGCTAGAAAAGATTGTATATTAGAACTGGAAATTCTAGTACAATTTATAAATCAAAAGATCTTAAAGAAAAAGGAAAAATACTTAAAGAGAAAAAGGGAAAATTCCCTAGAAAGAAAAATGGGAAATTCTTTAAAAAGTGAAAAGGAAATTTGCTTAAGAAAGAAAATAGAAAAATCATAAAATAGTTGTTGGGCTTGCACAAATAGGTATTGATGGGCCTTTTTCGCAGAGAAGCCCAAGAAGTCAATCTTCGTCAAAAGTCTTAGTTCTGGTCCGTAAATCCACTCGACCAAGTGATGGTCGAGTGTCATGCTCGAGTGTCAGACTCGAGTGTCAAATCTTCTAGTTCACATATTGAACTTCAACTTTAGGCCAGACGATTCCTCATTGGTCTTCTTGTAGTCCGAAATATTCCATGATAAGCTCCAAAAAGTGCCTAAAAATACCTTTTATGCAATGTATGCAATGTCCAACACTAAGTATGCAAATTATACCTAAAAGAACCTAAAACTATGATAATAATGCAAGTATGAATGCAAAACATGCTAAATAATGGCCCTAAAATGTGGTAAAATGCAGACACATCAACTCCCCCAAACTTAGTCTTTGCTTGTCCTCAAGAAAATATGCATCGATCTAAGAAGGAAGAGAGGTTGCTGACAATGGGAACATCTTACTTAAACAAACGACTTATCAGACTGAAAAACCGTAATCCACAAGTGAACCCTCATTCCTTTGTAAGAACCAGAATTTACTTTCATCAAGGCTTAGCATAAAAACCGAATATTCCCTAACACTTAGTTGGACTCTTAAGAAACTCAGATTCGAAACCTATTTCTTTTAAGTGCAGTCCGCAAGAGGGGCTATTGATCAAAGACCTGGGGATTCAACTTCCTCAAATTCAGCTAGTCACTATGGATTAAGAATTTTCGATCACTTCTCAACTCCTACTCGTTTTTATTGGCTTCAGCTTTATCAATGAAACACGAAAAAGTACGGGTTTACGCACAGTCCCGGTTCACCTTAGGCATGGATGTATTAGCTTTATTAATAGGACGCGAAAAAGTACGGGTTTACGCACAGTTCCGGTCTATCTTAGACGATATCGAAATGATTTTATTGATGAACACAAGAGGGTACGGGTTTACGCACAATCCCCGTTCATCTTAGACCATATTATTTGAGCCAAGTTGAGAAGGATGATTCTATATTCATCTTATGCTTTTCTTTTTTTACTTAGCTAGCTGAACATAAGGAAGGATCTTATGCAATGTATCTCAAGCCCCTAATTTGGAAAAAATAGAATTCGATTATGAGGCAACAAATCTGGTTCTTTTTGAGACACAGCCTAAGTATTGGTTTCAAAGGTCAATGATCTACTAATCAGTGTTCAAGAGGGAAAAACGTAAGTCTAAGAGTTCACTATGGTTACTAGCCAATCAACCTAGCAAGTCTGTCTATTTAGCAAGATGATTCCCGAAACTCTAGACTCGATCCTATATGAATGCAATGCAGCTACATGAACACTCTGTTTTTTGACTAATGCTTTTTTTGATTTTTTCAAATTTTTTATGGGTTTTCTATGCCTTAGATGTAATGCAATCTAAAAATATGACAAAGAAAATATTTTTGGTTTTTCTATGCCTTAGATGTAATGCAAATGATCAAATGCAAAGAATAAAATTAAGAATCACAGAAAACAAAGTTAAATATCCTCTAGAACTCTCCCCCAAACTTAAATCACACAGTCCCTTGTGTGTATAAAAGTCCGAAAGAGGATCCTAGACCAGCAAGTCAAGTGAAAAATATGCAATGGTATTTACAATGGAAGGAAGGGTTTTTGGTACCTCTCTAGTGGTTCCAGTAGTCGGCTGCCACATTCCACATGATTTCCATGTAGTAGTCATTGTGCTTCTGACGCTCGAGCTCAGCTTGCTCGAGTGTTTCGGTCGAGTGTTCGGACTGATGCTCGATCAGTTGGTGCCCGAGCGGCTGACTCGAGCTTGCCCCAGCTGCATCAAAAGGCCTTCTGTATGAGAAGGCTGCGGGGTTTACAGAGGAGTGTCTAGCTGGTGCGGGTTGGTGCTGCCTTTCACGGTCCGTGGACATAGAGGCTCTTCTTGGGTGAATAGTTGGTGGTGGTGGTGGACTGCTGTTTCTTTCTAGAACAGCCACTCTTCTGCTTAGATCCTCGTTTTCCTGCCTTCTAGCTTCGTCGCTTGCAGTCAGCTTCTTCACCTTCTTTATCAGCCATTTGTTCATCTTTTGCAACAAGTTTATGTGCTTGTGTGCTTCTCGGACTGGTTTTCCTTGACGTGGTGGCATCGTGTATTCTTCTAAATAATACGCCTCAGGATCCACTTCATCGCTGTTTGTTGGAGATGAACTTTGCTGAGGGCCATTGGGATCGTACAAGGCTTCTAAAGGCGGATTAAAATCCGTGTTCTGCCCCATCCTTATCGACGTGTACTCCCTGTTTGGCAAGAGTAGAAAAGCATCTGGTCTAAGCAAATGATGGAAAGAGTAAAGGAGCTTACCTCGAACCTCAGTCGCGGCCAAGAATTGGCTTCTCCTTAAGTTATCGATGTTCATGAATCGAGGATCAGCCCATTCTGTCTCATCAATTGGCACATTACATCTCTCCAGAATGCATGTGACAAGTCCGCCAATCGTGATCTTACCATCACGTCCTCCAGTCTTATTGTCCCTTGTCCAATCGCGGTATGTGACCAACTGGTTTGCAAACTGGATGGTTAGACCAGCACTGTTCCGATCTCCGATAATAGGGGATCCGTCACTCTTTGTACCAACGATGTCCTTGAGAGCACTCACCAGCATTTCCATTTCTCCTAGATTGATTGTTCCAGTAGTAAAACGTGAGAAAAATGTATTTGCAAGGATTGTTCGAAAGTACCTCAAGGCTGGGTTTCGGATTAGAGACGCCTTGGATCGAGAGGATGAGAATCTGCTCCTTGTTGACGCTATCGACCGCAACACATCATCTAATTCTGCTCTATCGAAATCCGGTCCATAGTTCTCGGACTCGGCTCTTAGGAATTCGAAGAGATCTCGAAGTGCTATGAAAGTCATTCGATAATCTCTTCCTCTAATTGCAAAGAAGATGTAATCGCTACCTTGCCTTTCTTGTAGACTCTTGTTTTCTGCATCGTATAAAATGATCTGAACCGTCGCCAAAAACTGTAGAGTCTCCTCCTTGTATGCTCGTTGTGGATATTGCACAAATGTGGACAGCCCACAGTTTTGTAACATGAGATCCACATCTCTGGCTATTCCCATCGCGGTTAGTTCCTCCTTGCATGGATAGCGGGTCCCTATGAAGTCAATCCTCCGCAGATCGTTGAGTGCCCTTGCCGAGTTGTGCCTTTCTTTCATCTCTTTCTCTTTCTTTCCAGCAAGGATTATCTCTCTTGCTTCTTTAGCCTCTCTTTCGCCATATCCATCTTCATGAAGTGTCTCTTCAACGAGGTCTGGATCCATATCGTCCTCGTCCATGTACTCTCTTCCTTCTTCCGACTCATTCTCAGATTGAATCTCTATCCTTCTCTTCTCCTTTCTGCTAGGTTTGTTCGTGCTTTTGGAAGACTCTCCTTCGGCATGATTTCTTCTCAATCGAGCATTATTCTTGGCTCTAAGACGCAGGAGGTTAGCCTTGTTGGTTTTGCCGTCTGTCATCGTGAGAGTTGATCGGAAAAGAGCAAGTGTTGCAACGCTCGACCTTGACACTCGAGTGGGACACTCGACCAGGCGTGGTCGAGTGTTGTCCCATCTTGTCGGTTCCGACCCCACCTGTCCTATTTGGGCCCCACTTTCCTGTAAAAGAGTACAAAAAACCTTCCAAGTGCATGTAAGACGAAATAGATGCAAGTAAAAATGAAAAATAACAAATATACGTAAAGAAGTTAAACATGCTGAAAAAAAATTGAATGTATATACAGAGGATACCTTTGGGATTGCCTCCCAACTGCGCTTGTTTATAGTCTCAAGCTCGACTCCTCCTATTTATTGGAGAAGAGGCGATTCTTCGAGCAGAACCGAAGTTCCCTCGGGAATTGTGCAGTTGGCCAAATAAGGCTTAACTCTATGACCGTTCACAGTAAATCCTTCCCCATTGCTGTTAGCCAAAGTGACTGCTCCATAAGGTAGAACTTGTAGTACTTTGAATGGACTAGATCACTTTGATCGTAGTTTTCCGGGAAACAGCTTGAGTCTTCAGTTAAAGAGAAGCTCTTGATCACCAACTTCGATTGTTTTCTGCTGAATCTTTCTGTCGTGAGCTGCCTTCGTGCGATCTTTGTATGCTTTTGAGCTATCATATGCTTCAAGTCTGATTTCTTCAAGCTCATGTAGATTCATCTACCTCTTTTCTTGGGCTGTCTTGATATCGAAATTCAGGAGTTTGGTTGCCAAAATTGATTTGTACTCTAGTTCTACTAGCAAATGGCATGACTTTCCATAGATCAGTTGAAAAGGTGTGCGTCCAATGGGTGTTTTGAAAGCAGTCCTATAGGCCCAAAGAGTATCATCTAATTTGGCGGCCCAATCACGTCTTGACAGCCCAACTATCTTCATCAAAATCGATTTAATTTGTCTGTTAGAGACCTCGACTTGTCCGCTGGTTTGAGGATGATAAGGAGTTGCCACTTTGTGTTTAACCCCATGTTTCCTAAGCAAATTCTCGAAAACCTTGTTGACAAAGTGGGATCCTCCATCGCTGATCACAACTCTTGGTATACCAAATATGGGAAATATTATGTGTTTGAAAAGCTTAAGTACCACTTTTGCATCGTTTGTAGGAGCTGCAATAGCTTCTACCCATTTAGAGACATAATCTACAACAACCAAAATGGTCCCTAAAGAAGGAGGATTAAATGGTCCCATAAAATCGATTCCCCAACAGTCAAACACTTCTATTTCCAAGATCGGATTCTGCGGCATCTCATTCCTCTTGCTTATATTACCCATTCTTTGACAGCAATCACATCTAGATATAAACTCTTGGCAGTCTTTGAAAATCGATGGCTACCATAACCCGGATTGAAGAATCTTCTGTGCTGTTTTGAATGCAGCAAAGTGTCCTCCATAAGTAGATCCATGGCACTGCTCCAATATTCTCCTGACTTCTTCTTTTGATACACATCTTCTGAATAATCCATCAGATCCTTGCTTGTAAAGATAAGGCTCATCCCAGAAATACTACCTTACATCCCTGAAGAATTTTTTCTTTTGATGATAATTCAGAGTCTTAGGCAGCTCTCCTCCGACCAAATAGTTAACCAAGTCGGCATACCATGGTAAGCAAGTTCCCACAAATCTTGATCCGATCGAGAAACACCTTTTCTGATTATGGGTCCGACACTCGAGCAGGTGGTGCTCGAGTGTCATGGTCGAGTGTTTGATGGAAAAACTCAATAGTTGTTCTTCAGGCATATAATCGTTCATTGGAAGGGTTTCTTCAACCTGTATCCTTGATAAGTGATCAGGAACACCGTTTTCTATCCCAGGTTTACAGACTATCTCCATGTCAAATTCTTGCAGCAACAAAATACACCTAAGTAGTCTAGGCTTAGCATCCTTGTTTTTCATCAAGTATCTTAGATCTGCATGATCAGTATGCACAATAACTTTCGATCCAACCAGATAGGACCTGAATTTCTCAAAAGCGAACACAACTGCAAGTAATTCCTTCTCTGTAGTGGCGTATCTCACGTGAGGTTCGTCTAATGTTCTACTAGCATAGTATATCACATTTAGCTTCTTATCCTTCTTCTGTCCCAGAATTGCTCCAACAGCATAGTCACTAGCATCACACATTATCTCAAAAGGGAGATTCCAGTCAGGTGCTTGGACTATTGGTGCTGTTATCAAGGCTTCTTTAAGTTCAAGAAAAGCCTTGAGGCATTCCTCGTCAAAGACAAAATCTGCTTCCTTGCAAAGGAGACGAGTTAGAGGCCTAGCAGTCTTCGAAAAGTCTTTGATGAATCACCTATAAAATCCTGCATGTCCCAAGAAACTCATAATGTATTTGACTGTTTTGGGCGGCTGCAGCTGAACCATCACTTATATCTTGGCTTTATCGACTTCGATACCCTTTCCTGAAATCTTATGACCTAGAATGATGCCTTCTCTCACCATGAAGTGGCATTTCTCCCAATTAAGCACGAGATCTGTCTTAACACACCTGGATAAAACCCTGCACAAGTTCGACAAACAAGAGGAGAAGGAAGAACCATAGACAAAAAAATCGTCCATGAACACTTCAACCATCTCCTCAATCAGATCCAAAAATATAGAAGTCATGCAACGTTGAAAAGTAGCAGGTGCATTACAAAGACCAAATGACATTCTCCTATATGCAAATGTACCATAAGGGCAAGTAAAGGTTGTCTTTTCCTGATCATTTGGATGTATAGGGATTTGGAAAAATCCACTATATCCCATCAAGGAAACAATAATATGAGTGATTAGCCAACCTTTCTAGCATCTGATCGATAAATGGCAAAGGATAATGATCTTTTCTAGATGCAGAATTCAATTTCCTAAAATCAATGCACATCCTATGTCCTGTAACAGTTCTAGTTGGGATTAAATCATCATTTTCATTCCTAATGACAGTGACCCCTCCTTTTTTAGGCACACAATGCACAGGAGATACCCATTTGCTATCAGAAATAGGGTAAATTATATCAGCATCTAACAGTTTCAAAATTTCCTTTTTAACAACCTCCTTTTAATTCGGATTCAATCTCCTTTGAGGTTCCCTGCTAGAATAAGATTCATTTTCAAGGTGAATTCTATGTGTGCACAAGTCGGGAGAGATCCCCTTAATGTCAGACAGTGAATATCCCAGGGCTTTTCTAAACCGTCTTAATTCAGAAAGCAACATATCAAACTCATCATCACTCAATGCATTATTTACTATTACTGGATAAGTAGAGTTAGATCCAAGAAATGCGTACCTGAGCCCTGAGGGGAGTGGTTTGAGTTCCACTTTTGGTGATTTGAGCTCCGATCAGTCGTCATCGATCTGACACTCGACCTTGGTGTGGTCGAGTGTTGTGGTCGAGCGTTGATTTCCAGAGGCTAAATCGGGATGCTCGAGCTCTGCTTGCTCGAGTGTTGAGGTCGAGTGTAAGGTCTCGAACTGTTTTTCACTTTTCAGTGATTTGCAAGAATCCAACAAGCCTTTGTAGACCTCAGTTTCTTCGTATATGTATCCATCACAACCGTCTTTCATCAAAGCGGTACCGAGGTGATCTTTCTCTATCAATTCCCCAAACAGATCCTTCGAAAGATCATCTATTTCTTGAACCACGAACAGCTGACCCTCAATGGTCGGTTTTCTCATTATGTCACTGATGCTGAAAGTCATCTTGAAATCTTTCCCCAGATTGAGTTCGATTTCTCCTTTTGGCACGTTGATCACAGCTCCTGCAGTGGCTAAGAAAGGCCTACCAAATAGCAAGGGGTCTTTTGGTTCTTCTCTCATATCTAGAACAACGAAATCCGTAGGGATTTCTACTCCTCCGACCCGAACTGGTAAGTCTTCTAGAATTCCATGTGGAATCCTAACCAATCTGTCAGCTAGTACCAAAGATATCTTACAAGACTTGTACTTGTCGAACCCTAATCTTTTGGCGACTGTTAGAGGCATCAGGCTGATCGATGCCCCTAAATCACACAAGCAACTCGTGAATGTGAGAGGTCCAAGCGAGCATGGGATTGTGAACGTTCCTGGATCATCAAGCTTCTTAGGCACAACTTTTCTTTGTATAATAGCACTGACCTCATGTGTTAGCACAACCATCCCTTCGACTTCTTGCGTTCTGTCTTTGACTGCATCGTTCAAAAACTTTTGATAAGGGGGCATTAGCATAAAGGCATCCAGAATCGGTATTTTTACTTCAACGTCCCTCATCTGTTTTTCAAAGAGAACTTTGTACTTGTCTGCAACATCCTTTTTGAATCTCTGCGGGAAAGGAAGCTGTGGTTTGAAAGGAGGTGGAGCGAACGGTTTTGGGTCTTTCTGTACGTTAGTTGTGTTTTTGGGCTGCGTCTCTGACAGTCGAGCAGGTGGTGCTCGAGCGTCTTGGTCGAGTGTCATAGATTTCGGCTTTTCTGAAGGACACTGTCCTGAAGGACACTGTCCTCAGTGTTCTCTGTCAATTCAGCACGGATTAGCAATTCACGGCCACTACGGAGTGTAATGGCGTTGGCATGATACTCCTTAGGGTTTTGAACAGCTTTTCCAGGTAGCTGTTCGGTTTGTTTTACAGTTGATGAGGATCCTTGCTGATTCTCCACATATTTGAGACGGGCATTAAGAGTCTCAAACTTGTAGTTGAGGTCATTATGTGAAGCATCGATCTTAGTGTGTACCTCAGCAAATTTCCTTCTTAATTCGGAAGCGGTGGCTGTCTGTCCCTTCAGTATTTGCTGCAAGATGTCCATTACTTCAGGTGTTTGTTGTGGTGGTTGTGGTTCGTATCCAGGTGGTGGTTGGTGGTGTGTTGGCTGGTACTGTTGTTTGGGTATAAATGGTTTGGGTTGTGGTTGCGGGTGCGGTTTGGGTGGGTACACCTGGTCGTTTGGATTTACTACATTTGTGTTTGTGTAGGAGAGGTTGGGGTTGGGTTTGTAGCTGTTGAATTGTCTGTAGTTGTTGCTTTGATTCTACACAAAACTGACCTCTTCAACTTCATCATCGTCTTCTTCAACCCGTTCTGATTCACCTACATGGTGTACTTGCTTATGGTGAGCTGAGAATAACTTGTCTAGTTTGTCTTGTATGGCTTTGAGCTCCTTTCTACTAACCATATCTGAATCTGTTGCGCCTCTAGGAGTTCGATCATAGTGTTCACTGTATTGGCCATCTGCTTGAGCTAAATTCTCCACTAATTCTCATCCATCATCGACATCTTTATTCAGAAAATACCCATTGCTGGTTGTGTCTAGCAACATATGTATCTTGGGAATGACGCCTCTGTAGAGAGTACTGAGAAGAGACTCAGTAGTGAAACCATGATGAGGACATTGTGATTGGTACATCTTGAATCGTTCCTAAGCCTCAGAGAATGTCTCATAATGGTTTTGCTTGAAACCAGAGATAGAATTGCGAAGTTTCACAGTTCTGGAGTTGGAAAAGAATTTGCCTAGAAACGCTTGTTTGCAGGCATCCCAATATGTAATAGACCCTTGTGGCAAGTGTTTTTCCCATAGATGTGCTTTGTCTCCAAGAGAGAAAGGAAACAATCGCAATTTCAGAGCATCCTCACTAACCCCATTTATCTTTGTCAAACTGGTTAGTCTTTCAAACTCATCAAGATGATCCAGTGGATCCTCAGAAGGTAAACCATGAAATTTACTGTTCTGGACCATGGAGATCATACCACTCTTAATCTCAGAGTTGTTGTTGGTGATGGCTGGTGGGACAATTCCATGGCGTTGAGTGTGAATACTGGGAGCATCACCGGCACCAATGTGTCTAACTCTCCTAGGACGAGTTCCTAGTTCAGTAGCTTGTACTTGTTCTTCCATGTTCACCTGATCCGTGTATTCTTCGTTCAATCTGTTCCGTTGCTCTCGTAAGTATTCACGAGGCAAACGATCTATTCTGTCAGAGTATGGGATGAGATCTTCACTACCACGGGACCTGGTATTCATGCAAGTTGTTTTTGTTGTCGGACATAACACTCGAGCAGGTGGTGCTCGAGTGTACTGATCGAGTGTTTCTGGGGTCTGTTCGAGCTTTCTGGAAACAGAAGAAAAATCAAGGAGCTCGAGCTGAGTTGGTCGAGCTTGTTGATCGAGTGTACCTGAAAGCAGACAAAAACCAGAAACGAGATTAGAATATTATAGTAAAACTTAGTCTCAAGAAAGTGATTTTCCTAATTGTAGCTAACTAGAACCCAGTTGGCAACGGCGCCAATTTGATAAAGACGTTTTTACAGTGTTTTCTCAAATACCAAACTGTCTATCTAATCAATTGTAGTACAGTATGGTGTCAATCCACTGGGAGAGTAACTAGGAATCAAGATGTAATATACTTATCATAATTTAAGCCAGATTCGATTTAGTGAGCAGTTGTCTAAACTAGGTGAAAGCGAAATCCTAAAACAGAATGCTAAAAACGAGACATGAATATAAAATGTAAAAACGCAGCATTGAAAATAAAGCAATAGTAAAACAGAATGAAGTGCAACACATAATCTCAACTTAAAAGTAGAGTATTAAAATCACGAAAATTCAATAAAGGAAAAGAGGGTTCTCGAGGTTGAGGATCAATGATTAGGGTATTCCTGGGGGTTCCAGACTTATTTATCAACCTATTTAGATGACCTCTAAGCAAGGAATCACAAAGTAATCACATTCGCTCTCGCGCAATGGGACCTCTCCTAAAAGACAACCTGACTTGACTCTCGCCCAACGATTAGAAATTCAAGAGGCTTTAAGTATGGACCTTACAAAGCCTAATAACACCCTAGACAATCAATCTCTTGAGCTAGGAAGATGTTATCTTAACTTAAGCATGTTCAAGTGATTCCCCAAACGCCTCTCGGGGGGGATTCACCCAGAGATCGAATTTCAATTGATCAGAAAGAAACAAGCATTAAGAACACTTAAATTAAAGAGATCTAAGACCTTAATCAAACATAAACAAATCTAGAAATCCCTAAGTTTTTCCCTAATCTCACTCTTTCCTCAAGAACCCTAGACTAACTTACTCAGAATTCATGAAGTAAAATATAGACTCAAAATCGAAAATCAATTGCATAAACTTAAGACTAAAAATCGTAAATTGCTTTATAAAAGAGAAGTCGAATTTTCTAGAAAAGATTGTATATTAGAACTGGAAATTCTAGTACAATTTATAGATCAAAAGATCTTAAGGAAAAAAGAAAAATACTTAAAGAGAAAAAGGGAAAATTCCCTAGATAGAAAAATGGGAAAGTCCTTAAAAAGTGAAAAGGAAATTTCCTTAAGAAAGAAAATAGAAAAAGCCTAAAATAGTTGTTGGGCTTGCACAAATAGGTATTGATGGGCCTTTTTCGCAGAGAAGCCCAAGAAGTCAATCTTCGTCAAAAGTCTTAGTTCTGGTCCGTAAATCCACTCGACCAAGTGATGGTCGAGTGTCAGACTTGAGTGTCAAATCTTCTAGTTCACATCTTGAACTTCAACTTTAGGCCAGACGATTCCTCATTGGTCTTCTTGTAGTCCGAAATATTCCATGATAAGCTCCAAAAAGTGCCTAAAAATACCTTTTATGCAATGTATGCAATGCCCAACACTAAGTATGCAAATTATACCTAAAAGAACCTAAAACTATGATAATAATGCAAGTATGAATGCAAAACATGCTAAATAATGGCCCTAAAATGTGGTAAAATGCAGACAAATCATTCATGAGAATGAATGCTTCAGTGAGTAAAAATCATGTTATCAATATGGCATTGTTGCCAATTGGCATTGTTGCCAATTGGGTGTTTGCTTTGCTACAATTGGGTGTTTACTTTGCTTTCTGGTTTGGTGGTTCCTTTTGTGTTTCTGGTTTACATAAACTCAGCTCCATTCTTTGGTAGTTCGAGCTACATGCCAAGTCTCTTGTTTCCACCAGTATGTGAACATAATCAAATAACATCCATGAAGTTTGTCCATGTAAAGCCTATTCTTCTCCAATTTCTATAAAAGAAGAGGAATACAACTTGCTAAAGTTTATTTTGGAAGAACATGGGAATTTTAACAAGAGCTTGAGACACCTATCTTTGGGCCTAGTTGACCCATTGACGCTACCATTTGAGGAGATTTGGATAACAGAGTTTAAGGATGGTTATATTATGAATATGATCGTGTTGATCCAAAGCCATGCCACACTCCTCTATCAAAAAAGTGTGAAAATTCAAGCTTAATGACTTAAAACAAGCTCACTTGGGAGGAAGTCTCATGGTATCCTTATATATACTTTCTTTTAATTTCATGCAGTTTTCTTTGTTTCTTTTGTGTTTTCTTGTGTTTCAGGTCATGGGAAGTTTGTGGAACTTTAGGAGGGTCAAGTAGAGCATATGTCAGAAAAAAAATCCTTTGAACTCGACCACCTCACTCGATCAACATGTGGTCGAGTTCAAAATTTACACATCAGCTAAACCTCACTTGAGCATGCTACTCGATCAGGCAGAGGTCGAGTCAGTGTAAAACGCCTCCATAGACTCCTTTTTTGGTCAGTAAAGTATCAACTCCATCACTTCACTATAAATACCATTTTATATTTTGTTTTGTTGAATGGTCTAGGATTTTCCTTTGAGCTTTTAATACACAAGAGATTGTGTAGTTTAAGTTTGGGAGAGGGTTCTAGAGGAGTTTAATATTATTTTCTCTGATCTTTTTTTTTATTTCCTTATAGATCATGCATATCACTTATGGTATAGAAAAAAATTTAGCATTAAGGCATAGAAATCCCATAAAAATTAAAAAAAAAAATCAAAATCATTCCAGGAAAACAGTGTCATGTAGTTACATTCACTTAAGATTGAGTCTAATTGCATTCACTTAGGATTAAGTCTAGTTGCATTCATATAGGAATGATGCATATGCACTTTTGTATTTGGGAATCATCTTGCTAAGGATAAACACTCTTGTTAGGATGATGACTAGTAACCATTGTGAGTTCTTGGACTTGTGTTTTTTCCTATAGAAACTTGAGGGTAAATCGTTCATCTAGGAAACAAATGCTTGAGTTGAGTCTTTAATGAGCCTTATTTGATTCCTTCTAATCGAACTTAAACTACTAATTTAGGGTCTTGGGATGCATTAAATGTGTTCCTTCCTTTAGTTTAACTTGACAAGATTATAGAATGATTCTTACAATTGAGCACATTCAATGATACTTCAAGTGAATCGAGAATATGCATAAACCCGTACATTTTTGTGTTTCATTCAAAGAGTGGAGAAAAGGACATGAAGCAGCTTTCTAATTGTTTGTAGATCTTTTAAAAGGAAATGAAACAAACCTCTCATCGATTGTGAATCCTAACAATTTTGGAATGAGCAAATATGAATTAAAACAAGGAATGATTAAGTGCTTAAAGAAAAAATTCATGTTAAGCTCAGGGAAGTTGAATCACTTGATCTTTGATTGATAGCCCCTTTCGAGGCCCTCAACACTAGAAATAAGAAATTAGATTTGTGATCTTAGAGATCAACTTAGGTATTAGGGATTTTAGGATTGGATATTAAGTGTTGATGCAAGTATATTGTGTTCCTTCCAATGGAATAAAGGTTCATATGTGGATTACGGTTTGATAAGTTGCTTGCTTGAGGTGAGATATTCCGAGTGTTTGCAACCCCTTATACTTCTTGGTTTTATTTTTTTGCTTGAGGAAAGCAAATACTTAGTTTGGAGGAGTTGATGTGTATTTTAGCTAGTTTTATGAGTCATTTATCATTCATTATGTATTGATTCACATAGTGTTTGCATCATTTTAGAGGTCTTTAGTTCCATTTGCATACTTTGCATTTACATTGCATATATTTGTATTTAGAGTTGTTTTCAGGGACATTGAATGCTTTGGAAAAAATGCATTTTGGAGCTAAATTAAAGCTAAAACTTAGGCACATTGATCCAGCTCGACTTAGGACTCGACCAATATGGTAGACTTGAGCAGAATATGAGCCAAATTCCCAACCAAACTACCCAGCTCGACCTAGGACTCAACCAACATGCTAGAGTTTATGCTTGATGTGCTATGTTTCATTGATGAGAGTCAAATTTGAAGTAGTCCAGTTTGGGAAACTTGTCATGAGATTTAATGCTTCTTCTTTGAATCTATTGTCTAGATCTCAGCTTGGTTGAGTTTGTTAGGCATCTATGGTAGATTTAGGAGACCCACTAATCTATTATTCCCATCCTTAAGATCCCACTCATCATTATGATTTCTTTTTTGCCTTTTCTACTTACTTGTTATACTTTATGATTGTTCTTGCTTTCCTTTATTTTCATTATTGCATTTTACTTTGTTCACTTAGGTTGTAAAAGTTCACAACAATTGCTTGGCTTGGATTAGATGGATCTTATGCATTTTGACTGCTAGCATTCACACTCATTTGGATTGACACCTTATGTACTACATCGACATGATATTACATTAGGAATTGCTTCAGTGAATAAAAACCATGTTATCATCACAAACAAAGAAAACAAGAGAACTTACAAAAACGCTAGTGTATAAGGATGTTTCTTAATGTTGAACTAACTGATAAGAAAGTAAGGCTGCTTTGATGAAGTTGTGGTTTGTGATTATTATCTTTGAATTTATGTGCATATTAAGTTTATGTGTGTTTCAAGACTTACATGAGCATGAGTTCTCCTCCTTTAAATCTATTTTCCTTAACCTTGGCATCCTATTTTCTTGCAGCGATTTGCTAGTAGTTATGCATTCTTACCATCGTGAGGTCTCTTATTTTGTCAACTAAATTTAGGTTGTCCTCTAGCATTTCATTGTTGAGTCATTCGTTGTTATGATTGAATTTAGTTTATATGCTCGGTAGTTCTTCTGTTGGTGCCATAGCTTTGATTCTGAAGGCGAAGGAGAACGATGCCTCTCAGTAGAGCATCATGGTGTGACTATGTAGGTCCATAGAACAGCCAAAAGTTTTCGATCAATTTTCCTTTTTTGAAATCTAGATGCTTTTTGAGATTTGCCAGGATGATTTTGTTAATTGTTTTGGCTTGTCCGTTGGCCCAAGGGTTTCACGGCATTGCGGTCATTAATCGTATTTCTTCGTCCTTGCAAAATGCTTTGACGAGCTTGGAGTTTATATTTTTTCTATTGTCAGTTACAATTTCTTTTGGGAATCTATGCATGCATATGATGTACTTCCACAAAAAGGATTTTACAGTTTCTTCGGTGATTTGTGGGTATGATTTTTTTCTCGAGCCACTTCATGACGAGTATGAATTTGTTCATTCGTACTCCGGATTGTTCCAATGGTCCAATTATATCAATTTCCCATCACATAAAAGGGATATGGAAAGGCCACCAAGATCCACATGGTCACTCGTGAACTTCGACAAGAATTTTCTTAGCATTGTTAGGGCTTGTGTAGAGTAGGTACAGTTCCTTGAAACTATGCTTGTACAACTGAACTTCACGGTGAGTTCTTTTCCCTACTGAAGAAAACTTTCCTTCCTTGAGTCGTTCATCGTGTACTCTCTGTTGCAGTGGCTAGCTACTAGCTTCGAGTTTGTGTGAGCGAGGAGAGATCTTATCCCTAAACTTATAGCGAGTTTGAGGCCTGCTATAAGTGCCTTGTATTCTGCTTCGTTATTTGTGGCCATGCAACGAAGATAAAATTATGTTTCCAAGATTTCTCCTGTCGCTGAAGTGAGCCGGATTCCAATTCCAGATCCTATTTTTGGTGATGCATCGTTGGCGTGTAATTTCACTAGTGGGAGAGTAGCTTCTTGGTTTTCATGGGGTTAAATTATCTCGGCCACGAAATTAGTGAGGACGTGAGATTAAGCCAATGTTTTTGCCTTCAACTGGAATTGTGTTCGTTTAACTCAATTGTCCACTTCACCAATCCTCCAGACTGACTGGTATTATGTAAGATTGCTCGAAGTAGATGGTCCGGGAGACAAGATATGGTGTGAGATTAAAAATATGGACATAGCTTTTGTGTTATCGTTACTACTGGAAGATCTAGTTTTTCCATAGCAGGATACCTAGTTTCTGCATGCACTAGTGGTTATCAATATAATTAGATGGTTTCTCTATTTTCAGGTTTGCCAAGATGGGAGGATTCGCGAGGTAGGTCTTAAGTTGGTCTAAGGCTTCTTGGCATTCGTTATTCCACTCAAATTTTGTGTTTGTCTTCAATAACTTGTATAATGGAAGACACGTGTGAGACAATCTTGAGATGAAATGATTTAATGTTGTGATTCATCATGTAAGGTGTTATACATCATTTGGTGTTCTCATAGGTGGAGTATGCGCTAGCACACTTATTTTTTTTGGATTTGTTTTAATCCTCTGATCTGTAATTATGTATCTGAGGAATTCCCTGATGAGACTCCAAAAGAGCATTAAGTCGGATATAGCTTTATTCCATATTCATTCAAGATTTTGAAGCATTTGGCGAGTTTGCTTATGTGATCTTTGGCCCTCGCCGATTTGACTAGCAATTTGTCAATATATACCTCCACTGTTTGGCCTAGCTATGCTTCGAACATCTTGTAGAGGCACTAGTATGTTTTCCTAGCGTTTTTTAATCCTAATGACATGACTTTAGTAGTAGTGCGTCCCCTTATCAATTATGAATAAATTTTTCTATTGGTCACCGGGGTTCATGGGAATCTGGTTGTATCCGACAAAAGTATCCATGAAAGATAATACCTTATATCACACAGTGACTTCTACCAGCCTCTCGATGTGTGGTGCCCAACTTCCGTCGCTTTTGTTTTATTGATTTGAATGTTGTGTTTACGTTTAATTTTTGTATAGTGACTAACACATCGATTCCGATCATGGAGGATATTGATCATGCAACGGTTTGATATTCTGGCCCAATAATTTGATCCATTCTTCCTTCCTTTCTGGGTCGAGGTTTCGTCCTATCCCGACCTATTTTTCTAGATCAGTGGGGTCGATTTGCACATAATATTCATTGATGCTTCTGATGGGCCTACCTTTGGGTTGCAATAAGTCTGATTTTATGCTATTTCGAGACTTCGTGATACTATAATTGTCATGTGGGGTCGGTCTTGAAGAGTATGAAGTTATTTACGTAACATATGTGTGTTGTTTTTATATTTTCTCTTATCATTGCGTCTTATCGAGGTCTTGGGAATTTGACGCATTGGTAGTATGGTTATGCTACTACTTTCATCGCATGCAACCATGGTTTTCCTAAGATTGTGTTAAACTCTGTCTCCTTTTCGATTACAAGAAAACTGACAATTTTTGTAACTTTACATGCCACCAATGCGAGCTTGATCGTTCTAATGGAAAGGGTTATTTCTCCCGTGGAATTTGTGAGTGTGGTTCATTTTCTTTCCAGCTCATTATTTTTGAATCTCATTCGCTTGATGGCGTCGTGAAATAATAGATCGAGGGAGTTTCTGGCGTGGTTCTCATGGTGTCATCCCGAATGGTTCGACCTTTATGGATAGACTTTGATCAAGTTTATCGAGTCTCAACAGAGTTGTTATTCTCTTTGGATGAATGTGATTCTTTTCTTTTGTCGGGGTGATGGTGATCTGTCGTCTTCGCGATATTTATTTTTAGCTCTGGAAGGATATCTATCTATATTGTGTAGTCCCTGTGGCCCTTCCATTCTTTGTCCTTATTCTTTATGGTATTTCAAAATCGTGCACACTTTGGTGAAATGTCCCTTCGTCCGATGGTAGTCGAAAAAATTCATTGGATCGTAGTCTCCATAGTTTCTTGGTGTTCGATTTTTGGATACGGTGTAGGATTGTTTGTAATTTTCTCCTTGAGTTCTTTTATCTTTGCGTCCCATTCTTTTAGGTGAAGTACGCTATGTCTGTTACGAGGTGAAATGATTTCAGGAATGCGGTATGTTGAAATCATCGGAGTATTGTGGAAACTTCAGTTTTTCTTCAATTTGAACGTGTGTGTTTGCGATCCTCCTAGTAATAGATGTGATACGAGTTTGATCGATCACATTGGTGAAGTTTCAGAGCCGCGGTGGTAGCATGGTGCAGTTGTGTCTTCATTTTCTTATAGTATGCATGTGTATGTCGCACCAAGGACAAGATCCTATCCAACATGTCATCTTCAGATGGAGGTGTTCCTTAGGTTCATTCTTCCAAGTGTTTTTCCTCATCATCACTACTACAGTCATCTTCAAATTTTTCTTCCTATGTGCGACCTTTGATAGGTGGTAAGACTAGTGTTCTTTTCATAAAAGTGTGCATCATCTCTTCGTTTGCATGCCTCATCTCCTTAATTTGCTCCTGGTGCTGCATGTTTTGCCTCTTCAATTATCTAGCGAGATCCTTGCTTCTTTATCCATTCTTTTTGGCTTGTTCGGCCAGTTGTCCAACCATGGTCTAGAGTTCTGATGTTGTGCGGTTCCATTGTGAGACATGTCCAATGTTCCTCGTATTTTGTCGGTTTTGAGCTCATTATTACAGTTATATTTGGGAAATTTGTCTATGTTTTATTGAGATTTCAGGACAAAAACGTTCGGAGTTGGAATCATGTTTGAAAGTGGACTTTGGAGAGGTTTGAAGCATTTTCCGTCATTCTCCACGAAAGGAAGGACTGATCGATCTATCAAGGATCGATCAATCAGTCATCTCAAAGGATTATGCGCACGATCTGAAGAATGATTTGGTTTCTGAGAATATCGACTCATCATCCAAGGGATCGATCGATCGCCTATTGCTCGATCGATCCTAGCCTTTAGCAGAAACCTAATTTCGCGATTTTCAGCCCTTGTTTTGGGCCCTATAAATACTTTTTTTCCTATTTTTTTAGAGAGACGTCTTTTGGATATTTGAGAATGAAATTTTACAGAGTTTTGGGAGTTTGTAAGATAGGAAGAAGATCTCTTCATACTTGAGAAGAATTTCTGAATCCTCATTATCCTTTCTTTATGCAATTTCAATTTCAATTCATCATGACTTGCCAACTTTGTTGTTCTATGTCTGAATATATCTTAGATCGGATCTAGGGATTCTAGGGTTTTAGAATTCCCTGTTGGGGAACAAATAGGATTGATTAGTAGATGATTCTCCTTCTAATACTCGAATATAATGCATAGATTAGCCTGATCACCTAGTCAATGATTTTAGGGTGTTAACCTTCCAAAAGATTGTTAAGAACTAGAACTTGATTAGGAGAACAATTGATTGTGGGTAATTGAACCTAAACAATAAAGCCTATTTGTAATCTGAAACCAACGAGAGTTAGGACATTTAGGTTACTGATAGAGGGGTAGATTCAAGTAGTTCCTGAATAGTTTCCCCGACAAGAATTTTAACTCCCGAACGAATACCCGACATCTGATTACTTTAATTATTTGATTACATTCGCATCTAAGTTGTTAGAATTCACTCCATTTGTTTGATTGATATAACTTGTGATTCAATAGTAATTGAGAGTGTAACTTGGTTCTTCATGGATTCGATCTCTAAATACTATTTTGTTTGATGTGCACTTGCAATAGGATATAGGGTTAAAACTCGTAGTATCAATGTCCAACAGGTGGTGGATCCTAGACATTGCCTCCAGCTTCATAATCTTTTGTTATCACTTCAATCTTCTTGTTGGGGATTACCGCGTTGTTCGTAGTATTAGTGGTTGGTTTGCTAGTTTGCATCATGAACACTGCTTGTTGGCTTCTGGTAACTATTTTTGTTAGTAAGATTTGGGTGTTGAGAATATATTTGTTTCGATCCAAAAGTGGGCACCAAATTGTTTATTCGTAAATAAACAACTTGTAATGAAAACCTTATTATTGGGATAAATAAACAAATACAGATAACAAAGTGATTTATCTGCATATAACCGAATTTTTTCTTTATCTCGTACTAGCTTTTGATGTTATTTTTAGTGTGTTTTTCTTTATTCTTTTTGGTTTTGTCCTCCTTGTATTTATAGATCCTCACCTTTTAACTGCTTTCAAAATATCCTAAATTCTTCATTTTTTCTGAATTAATCGGATCTATATCTTTATTATTATGTGGATCAATCTTCTCGTATTAACGAGATCCTATTTTATTATTCCGTTAGCGCATTGATCCTTTAAATATTATTATATTATATCAACGCGCTGCTTTTATTCTGTAATTCTTTCTTTAGATTTTTCATAAACTTTCTTAAAACTAAATCTTTTTATGGTTTCTACCGCTTTGGTTATAGGCCTTGTTGAGTCTGAGTCTATCAAGAGGACCTAATCGTTTTCAGCTTTTTTCATTTTGTCTATAGAAACCCAATAGTGTTATCAGTTGAATCTATCGTTTTTGGACAAATCTTTAGTAAAATATAGACAACAAAAATAATATTCAAAAAGAGAAAACTGATATAACTATTTTTAAAAAAGAAAAAACATAACAAAAGAGAAGTTTGAGAAACTCAAAGATGGGACACAAAGGATGGGAATCCATGTGAAGGCAGCCGAATCAGATGCCTTTGCCAGCTTTCATTTTTATTTATTTTCTATTTATCGTTTTTAGTTTTAAATTTTATATTGTTTTCCACTTCTTTAATCAACATGTCTCCATCTCTAACTTATTATCCGCAAATGGCTCTT